>PVIA01005144.1:0-121681 GCA_004024845.1 Tonatia bakeri
TTTGCTTGTTTCTTTGTTTTGTTGTTTAGGTTCCTGTTAAAGGTGAAATCATGTGGTATTTATCTTTCACTGCCTGGCTTATTTCGCTTAGCATAATGCTTTCCAGTTGCATCCATGATGTTGCAAAGGGTAGGAGCTCCTTCTTTCTTTCTGCTGCATAGAATTCCATTGTGTAAATGTACCAGAGTTTTTTGATCCATTCACTTACTGATGGGCATCTAGGTTGCTTCCAGCACTTAGCTACTGTGAATTGTGTTGCTATGAACATTGGGGTGCAAAGGTTCTTTTGGATTGGTGTTTTAGGATTCTTAGGATATAATCCTAGCAGTGGTATTGCTGGGTCGAATGGCAGATCCATTTTTAATTTTCTGAGGAAGCTCCATACTGTTTTCCACAGTGGTTGTACCAGTCTGCAGTCCCACCAACAGTGCACTAGTGTCCCCTTTTCTCCACACCCTCTCCAACACTTGTTATTTGTTGTTTTGCTTATGTTGGCCATTCTGACTGGTGTGAAGTGGTACCTCATTGTGAATTTTTGTTTTTTCTATCCTTCTCATTCTGGCTAACTGTCAGTGTGTAGGCCTTCCCTGTCTCTCCAGGTCCCCCCAGATAACCCATGGTTTGGCATCTCTTCCCCAGAGTTCTTGGGGTTCTGACTCAGTTGGTTCATTTGCATATGGTTTGCTTTTCAGTGACAAGAGATGACTTTCACTCAAAGGAACAACTGGCTATGTTGCTTTGTCAGTCTAAGCAGAGAACACGTTTGTTCCACCAGATGCTGCATTGCAGACGTCCTGGGGTAGGCAACTAGTCTTGATGTCTTTGGCTGCTGTATGAGTTTCCTGTTGCCGCTGTAACAAATTACGATAAATTTAATATTTGTAACAACACACATTTATTACCTTCTTTCTTCCCTTCAGCCTTTTCAGCCATATTTCCTTCCTCCCGTCTTCAGAGATAACACAAAGGATCATAATTTAGATATATGAGGTCTGTCCAGAAAGTATCCAGCCACATACTATGAAAAACAGAGACATTTATTGAAGAAGATACAAGATACAAGAAACATTGCACACAGGACAATGATGCCCCGGTGCCCTTCAAAGTAGGCACTTTGGGACCTCACACAGTTTTCTTGGCATGCCCTCCACTGTTCAAAAACACTTCTCAAAATTCTTTGTTGGAATTGCTATCAGCTTCCCCATCATATTTTCCTGAATCTCATCCATAGTCTGAAATCTCTTCTCTTTCACAGTGATTTTAGTTTGGGAAAAAGCCAGAAACAACTTGTACATGTTCAACATTTGTAGGTGTTTTACTTGTTGTAGGCCTTCCAGAATGTGGGTCACTTTCAACAGAGTCTTGACTACCTTTAGAGCATTTGTGCCACAATTTTATTTGTGCTGCACTCATTGCATTATCCCCTAAAGCCTTCTGAATCATCTAATATTTTTTGTGGAGGAATGTTCAAGCTTAACGCAAAATTTGGTGCATACTCATTGCTATACTCACTCAGTCATTTTGAATGTGCACATGCTCACTCACCAGCATCTACCGCCCCCACTGACTAGTACAGTGAATTTGTCATTGTTCACACATGTGCATTCCAGTCCACTCTCCTTGGCTGTCAGGTTACATCGGTGTTGAGCAAGCTATTCCTGTTATATTAACAATGGCTGGACTTTTTCTGGACAGACCTCATAGACCACAGAACTCACTTATTTATAGAAAGTTGTATAACTTCAAAGATATCATTGAATGCATTATCTCAGCAGGTTCTCGCAGGTTCCCATGTGTGTGTTTATGTCAGTATTTTTATTAGCTGATGAGAGAACTAAAGCTCCTTGACTTGACTCAAGGCATATAGTTGTTACGTGGAAGCATATCTCAGGTCTTTCAGCCACCTTCCTATAGGCCACATCTCCTAGTCCCCACCCTACGCATGATGCAGTTTCCTTCTACAATTTCCAGTGTGCTGGCATTTCTCTGAAAACCTCTTTGGGAACCTCGCTATGTTTGCCTGGAAGAGTAACAGACAAAATGCACTTTCTTGACACTGTTCCTGATGGAATTTCCATAACCAGGGGCATAGGTTGGTGCTGTTTATTACTGAGGCTGTGCAGATTGCTTTTCTTTCTTGGCAAAAATAAACGGAACAAAAGGGAAGAGGATAAACTGTGATCCATGAGACTTCATACTCTCAACCTTGGGAGTCCAACACTCAACCTACAGGCCAAATGAAACCTGTCTGAACTGGATATGGGCTCCACCTGAGCTTCTTAGTACATGAAACGTTTTCCTAACCAGACAACTGACATGAACTCAGAGGTCAGCAGGACTTAACCACCTGCCCAGGTTCAGCATCTCACTGATGCCTTAGCCACTTAGTAATTGCCAGGGAAGCTGTGTGCTTCACACTCAGAATTACTCAAATTAACTTTTGGTATAATGAATGTTTTGGAAACAAAAGGTACAAGAAGGGTTCTGACCAGAGAGAGTCAGGGTGGTGCAGGGAAAAGTACAGTTTCCATGTTGGAAGTAGACAGTCCGTGGCTGTGGTCTGTTCAGTGCTTCCTCTGAGCCCTTGGCCAGAAATGACTTTCTCTGTCTGCAGCTCCGTCTTTGCGCCATGTGATTCCGCTACTCTGGTTATATCTTGTTATGGTGTAGAGCAATGTTTTTGGCCTTGGGTGACCATGAATATGCTTGATATTGTCAATACTAATCATTTGTGAGATCACTTTGCAACAGACTGCCCAGTAGAGACACTTTAAATTGGATGAAGACAAACATTCTCTTGCATACTGTTTCTCACGGCAGCTGCATGGGAGGGGCTGTAAAGAATGTGTTGGCACCCATTCATACCGACTCCTCTCTCCATAGGCCTCTAGCATTTCCACCCTCCTCCTTACACTCAGCAGATAATCACATGTCCAATTTTACAGTGGAAAAAGCAGTACTCAGAAGATTGAACAAACCCTGGAACAAACTGCCTTAACTCACACCCAGCAATCATCATCCATACTCATAAACTCTATTTTCACTCACCAAGCCATTATTTAGAAATTTGGCAATTTCAAAACAATTATGTATTTATCCCACCTTTACTGTATATAAGTATAAGCAAATGATCCTACAACAAAGAAGAGTTTTTCACAGAATAAAAGCTAAAACGTGGATGAAAATATAAAATTATGAAGTTAATATTTACAAACTATGATACAATAATTGATTCAAGATAAAACCATTGGATGAAAGGCTGATGGGGAAATTCACATTAAAGGAATCAATAATTACACCTAAACCCACTGGTCAAGTTTAGCAACACTGAACTTGACTTACCTCATTATTGTGGGCACATTACCACCTGTGAGATATTTTTGACTGAAGAAGTTGAATTTTAACCTAATCTGAGTCTAGAACTAACTTACATTTACGTGAAAAAATTAAAGAACAAACAGTTCAATATCACAATGTGGCTGAAAAAGGAGTCACATATTGCGATAAACTCAGGAGAGGCCTGCACGGTGGCCTTACAAACTCAGAGATGGAAAGTAACCACGTAGGCTGGTCTGAAAATAAACATTTGTAACTTAAAGCAGGTCATAGTGTGTAGTCATATCTTAAGCCTATAAATTCCTTGAGAAAGCTCAATCTTTATCTTAAGTGAGCCTGTCTATTGTCTTTGTGCATCTAAGAAAACATACCTTGGAAATGTCAGAGTCTCCTTTCCCAGCCTCTCAGGGCTCACCCACCATGCTAGAGCGTAGACCACAGAACCCCTCATTGTGGCCTTGTTCCCTAAATACCATCTCTCTGTGCTGTCAGTGTTAATTACGAACTATTCCGTACCCACCAACTTAATCTATTAACGTCCCCAGCCCCTTAATCTAGTACCAATGGATTATACAAACCCTCTTTATGTCTCCTCCTTTGATTCTAATGTGAAAAAAAAGGAAAGCTACAAAACTGACATCCTTCAGAGCATTTTCTCAATTTGTTGAGATCTGCTTGCTGGCAATTGTCATCAGTTTGGCTCAAATAAACTCATAAAAATTCTCTACAGGTTTGGACATTTATTCCATTGACAGAAACAATGCAAAGAGATGAGTAAATAATATCTTATCATCATATTTCCCAAACCAGGATTTTCTTGAGAATTAAAAGTGGTGCTATTAAGCTCTTTTCAGGAGTTGGGGGTATAAACCAGAACAGTCCCAAAAACTATGCAGAAAAATAAATTCAAGGTGGATAAAAGACTTAAATACAAGTCATGACACCATAAAAGTCCTAGAGGAAAACATCTTCAAGAAAATCTCAGACATTCCATGCAGCAACATCTTCATGGATATGTCCCCTAAAGCAAGGGACATAAAGGAAAGAATAAACAAATGGGGTCTCATCAAAATAAAAAGCTTCTGTACGGCTAAAGAAAACAGCATTAAAATGAAAAGAGAACAAACCATATGGGAAAACATATTTGTCAATGATATCTCAGACAAGGGTTTGATCTCTAAAATACGTAAAAAACTCACATGACTCCACTCTGAGAAGACAAGCAATTCATTAAAAAATAGGCAAAGGACTTGAACAGACACTTCTCAAAGGAGGACATACGGAGGATCCAGAGACACATGAAAAGATGCTCAGTGGGACCTCTGCGGGACCTCTGCAAAGTGGGTATGGAGGGAACATACCTCAATATAAAGACCATATGTGACAAACCCACAGCTAACATCATACTCGGCCAGAAAACAACCCACCAAATAGACAAAAACCCTGAAAGCATTTTCCTTAAAATCAAGAACAGGAAGGGATGTCCACTTTAAACACTTTTATTCAACATAGTATTGGAAGTTCTAGCCACAACAATCAGACAAGAAGAGGAAATAAAAAACATCCAAATTGGAAAGGAAGAAGTAAAACTTTCATTTGCAGATGACATGATAACTATATAGAGAGAGTCTTAAGGATTCCACCAAAATGGATAAATGAATTTAGTAAAATAGCAGAATTCAAATTTAATATTCAGAAATAAGTTGCATTTTATACACTAATAATGAGTGACCTGAAAGAGAAATTAAGAATATAATCCACTTACAATAAAACATAATAAAATATCTAGAAATAAATTTAACAAGGAGGTAAAAGTCTTTTACTAACAAAATTATGAGACATTGAAAAAGAACTGAAGAAGTTACAAAAAAATGGAAGCATGCATTGTTCCCATGGATAGGAAGAATTAACACTGTTAACATGTCTATACTACCCAAAGCAATCTATAGATTCAAAATACCAATGGCGTTCTTCACAAAACTAGAATAAATAATCTAAATGTTTATATGCAAGCACAAAAGACCCTGAAAAGCCTCAGCAATCGTGAGGAAAAGGAACAAAATTGGAGGTATCATGCTGCCTGATATCGACCTATACTATAAAACAGTAGTAATCAAAACAGTATAGTACTGGACTGAAAACAAACACACAGAACAATAAACAGAAAAGAGAGCTCAGACATAAACCCACACCTATACAGTCAATTAATTTGTGACCAAGGAAGCAAGAATATGCAATGGGGTAAAGACAGTCTGTTCAATTTAATGGTGCTGGGAAAACTGGGCAGTTATATGCAGAATATAAAACTAGACCATCTTCTCACACCATATATTAGAATGAACTCAAGATAGATTAAAGACTTAAATGTAAGACTCAAAACCATAAAACTCCTGGAAGAAAACTTAAATTCTCTACACTGCTCTTAGCAATATTTTTTTTCTGCTGTATCTCCTCAGGTAAGGGAAACAAAAGAAAAAAGAAAGGAATGGGACTACCTCAAACTAAAGAGTTTTTGTACAGTGAAGAAAACCATCAACAAAACGAAAAGACAACCTACTGAATGGAAAAAGATATTTGCCAATGATACATCTGACAAGAGATTAGTGTACAAAATTTTTAAAGAAATCACACTACACTACACCAAAGAAACCCAAACGATACAATTAAAAAATAGGCAGATGACCTGAAAAGGCATTTGTACAAAGAGAACATAAGATGGCCAATACATTTTTGAAAAGGTGCTCAATGTTACTAGCCCCAGAGAAATGCAAATTGAAACCACAATAAGACATCACCTCACACGTACCAGAATGGCTATTATCAATAAGTCAACAAACAAGTGCTGGTGAGGACATGGAGAAAAGGGAAGCCTCATGCACCATTGGTAGGACTGCAAATTGGTACAGCTACTATGGAAAATAGTATGGAGGGTCTTCAAAAAATTAAAAATAGATCTATCTCATGACTCAGCAATTCCACTTCTGGGTATATACCATAGACATGCAAAATACTAATTTGAAAAGATATATACACTTCTGTGCTCATTGTAGCATTGTTTACTATAGCCAAGGTTGGAAACAACCCAAGTGCCCATCAGTAGATCATTGGATAAAGTAGTAGTATATGTGTACCATGGGATATTACTCAACCATACAAAAGAATGAAATCCTACCATTTGTGACAACGTGGATGCACCAACAAGGTATTATGCTAAGCAAAATGTCAGTCAGGGGAAGACAAATACCATTGGATTTCACTTGTATGTGGAGTGTAAAGAATGGTATCAATGAACAGATGCAACAGAAATAAACTCACAGGGAACAAACTGATGGTTGCTGGATGGGAGGTGGTTTGAGGGCTGGGTGAAAGGTGAAGGGATTAAGTAGAATAGGTAGTTACAATATAGTCATAGGGATGTAAAGTATAGCATAAGTAATACAGTCAATAATATTGTAGTAACTACGTATGGTGCCAGGTGGGTGCTAGGCTTATCAGACAAATTATGTAATTGTCTGACTACTGTGCTGTACACCTAAAACTAATGCAAAATACTATTGAATGTCCCAAGTTTTTCAATACTATTGAAAAACCCACATACACAGCTTTGTACACATAGTGTGCAAGATTCACCCGTACCGGTCCACCCTCCAGAATCACCTAGCAAAAGGCATATGCATGTGTGCACACAGCCTGCCCCACACGTGTAATCGGCCCCTCTGGAGCGGACGTCCCGTGCTCACACATGGTGTGCACACAGCCTTCCCCACACGTGTAATTGCCCCTCCAGAGCGGAGGTCCCATGCTCACACATGGTGTGCACACAGCCTGCCCCACACGTGTAATCGGCCCCTCCGGAGCGGACGTCCCGTGCTCACACATGGTGTGCACACAGCCTTCCCCACACGTGTAATTGCCCCTCCAGAGCGGAGGTCCCATGCTCACACATGGTGTGCACACAGCCTGCCCCACACGTGTAATCGGCCCCTCCGGAGCGGACGTCCCGTGCTCACACATGGTGCGCACACAGGCTCCCTCACGGGTGTCTCAGCCTCAAGTCCGCCCCGGCGGCTGTACACACTGGGTTGTACAGGTATTCCGAAACACCTGGGACCAGTCAGGACGGCTCCACAGTCAGGCTGAGACCTACACGCTTTCCCGCACATGCTCCATTCCAGTTTCCCAGGACCCACTGGCTTGTTCCTCTTTCATCACGCAGCCTCTCCACAGCTCCCGCTCTGAACTGTTAACTGACCTGTTCAGGAATCTGGGTGGTAACCAGCAGCCCCTGAACTGTACTCGCCACATTTGCCTGCAAGAGAATGGAAAGAGGTACAGGGCTGAGGGTGTCCTCAGGGGAACCTGAGTCCTCTGTGGGTGTCCCTGCCTTCCTTCTCCCATAAACCAGGAATGTGTATAAAATGGGGTGCTGATGGTTATGGGACTAGACTCTGAGGCAAACTGTCCTTGATGGTCAAGGTTGCCATGAGGGCATATATGCCAGGCCAGGGTGACCAGAAACAGTAGCAACAGCAATGATGGAACCATGTCTGCTTTGGGGGCCCAAGGAGTCAATAAGGACTGACTCATTTAATCCTCAGTAGCCCCTGAGTGTGGCACACCCAGCGTGTGCTAGGGGCTGTGCCAGGCACTGGGAACAGAAACTCCTATTTCTGGGACTCGCATTCACATGGGGGCCACTGACAATGAGTGAGGTGAATATGCAGACTATTCAGTGTGTTAGAAGGTAATACACGTTAGGAAGAAAAGTAAAGCATAAGAGGGGAGTAAAGGGCACAGGAGAGGACTGTAAGTGAGGTGTTCAGGCAGGGCCTCACTGAAGAGACTGAGGGGCAGGCTGGGAGATGGCCCTCTGGGGGCAGAGGGTCAGCAGGTACTAAGGCCCTAAAGTGGGAAGCCAGTGGGGTGGAGCAGGTGGGTGGGAGAGAGGGTGGTGGGATAGGCTAGGAGGTCCCAGGGCAGGTGGTTCAGGGCCTTGGGGGTCATGGTGAGTACATGCATGTGAAGGAGGAGAGGGCTCTGGGAGGGTGTTTGACTGAGGGGAGAGGTGACCTGACAGGTGTGAACAGGACCTGTCTGGTTACTGTGGAAGAGCACATGGTAGCCAGGTGGAACAGGCACCACTGAGGGGACACGAGGTCTGGCCAGGCCGGTGGTGGTGGTGTGAGGAGAGAGGAGCTTTGGGGAGACTCTGAGGGTGACACTGAGGACCTGCTGATCAGTCAGGTGAGATGGAGGGGGCCATGGATGCTGGTGGGAAGTTGGGGGCCAGAGGGTCTTTTGACATCCTGAGTGAGAGTCTTCCCACCTGTGCCCTCAGGACTGTGATGGCCTTCAAGGTCTCTGCCTGACCAGCCTGCCTCCACAGCTGCCTCTACCGCTGCTGATCAGTAGAGGCACTGGGCTCCCGTGGTAGACCCCTGCAAGCCTAGAGTAGGGTAAACTGCCCCCGGGAGCACACAGTGCTCCCCCAGCACCCCCAGCTGCTTCTGCTGCCCCCCGGTCCTGCCTGGGCTAGGCTACTTAATGGTTTTCTGGATTCCATTATCAGCCAAAGGGTAATTATTCTTTTTTAATCAGGGCCACCTGTGTGGAGGCTCTGGGGGGCCTCGCAGGTGCTGGGGGGAAACTGGGAGCCAACACCTCATTTATCTCTCTTCTTGCAGGTCCCACCAAGTGCTCTCGCTAGGGCTCTCACCCCTGCTCTTCTCTCTGCCAGAACATCACTCTTTCTCCCCCCTGGAAAACTCCTTCTCTCTCTTTAAGACCTTGTCCTGGTGGCCCCTGGGCCTGAGGCTAGCCATCCCTCACTCCAGTCATGACCATGGACAATAAACATGACTGAACTAGCAACTAGAAGGCCATGAGTGGGGCTGGCCTTGCCCTCTGGAAGGGAACCTGGAAAGCTGAATCCCACGTGGAGGCTGCCCAGGCTGAGAGGCCTGAGGCCTGAATCAACCCAAGGGTGAGCCAGCACTGAGAGGGTCTAGGACCACTTTGAGGGTAGCTCTGGGTCTGTGGAATGGGGGTAAGGAGCCCATCTCCCATCCCACCAAGTCCCAAGGAAGAGGTCCCACCAATCTGCAAGCCTGTATCCCAAAGAACAAACTGGACCTGGACACACATCCCCTCCCTATGCACACTGGACCCCAGCACCCCTCTTCTTCACCCTCCTCCCACACAGATGTACTGGAGACACACAGCCTGACAAACTCTTGTTGAGTGCACATGAATACACATACCCAGAGACAGATACAAACACACACCCAGACATACACAGGTACCTGGGACATGGGGACACACACACACACACACACACACACACACACACACACATATGCACATATATCCACTACCCCCTCCACACCTCCACACCTATACCACCAACCTACATGCCCCCCACCAACATGTACATGTGTGCACTGCCAGGAAAACAGAGGCTTCCCCTGCTTCTGTCTGGGTCCTTGGACTTCCCCTTTATGAGACTTTATGTATCGAAATATATTAACCCAGAATTCTATTTCCATCAGAGTCTGAATTCCAGGGACATTTCCAGATAAGCCTTACCTCATTCCCAGTGCATTAGCCTGGTTGGTCCAGGTCCTGCCAATCAGAGCGGCTCCTCCTGTCCCCGCCTGTGGTAGGATGTCTGCCCATGACTTCATTCTAGATGGGCAGGCAGGTGGGGGAGCAGGGCATTGGTCAGCATGACTTCCTTCCTTTCCACCATGTCTTACCTGCTCGTTTGCCTGCCAATGTCTTGGTACAAACCCTCTGTCTTCTCCTTCTAGCCAAACTACTGAGTGGAAACATTTCTTGCTGACACCCCATTAACCAATCCTTCCAGCCAAGCCACCATTATTTTGGTGCTTTCCCGGTAGCCTTGAGGAACCCAGGACTGTTCCTGGTCTCCTGCCACACTTGGGTCTCTGCATGTACTGTTCCCTCTTCCTTAAATATCCTTCATTTCCTGCCCCGATAATCTTGAAATACGAGCTACAGTACTTACACTTCCTCGGGGGGTTATTTTTATGGGAAGCTGCTTGATGGCAGTATGGTGCAACCTCCTTGTGGGCTACTGGCCTGGCTGAGGTCACTTGGCTGGCCCTGAGCACAGAGGCCAGGCCCCACCTCAGCTCTTAATCAGTGGAGCGCCCTACAATAAGCTGCTTACGGTCTGTGAGCACCACAGCCCTGCTAGGGGGTCCTGGTGGGAGAAAGCTGGCAGGGCTGTGGCAAGGCTGAGCTGATGGGGCATGAGATGAGCATGGGGCAGGGATGCCCTTGGGTGACAGTACCTGGAACTTTTACTGGGGGAGCTGGGTATGAAGTCTTCATAATCTGGTGAGAGGCAAGTGGGGTGGCACCCAGCCCACACCTTGCTTGCCAAATGAGGGGTCCTGGTAGACCTCTGAATCCCCCAGAGAGAGCACTCCTAATTTGCTGAGAAGGGGCTACATCTGCCAGTGGTTTTAGAAGCTATGACTAGAACTGGCAGGAAGTTGGAGAGAAGCACAAGGAAGAGGGCCCCTTGCCTTGCACATGCTACTCTGTGTCTGCTGGCACCTGATGGGGTTCCTCCCTGCACCCAGGCTTGCCTGGGTGCTAGCTCTGAAGGGAAGACAGCTGTGCAGCTTGGGCATCAAGCTTCAGCGCCAAGAGGACCTTGGTCTGTTGTGCCTCAACCAGAAAAGGAATGCTGGGCGACGGGCAGGCTAGCTGTGTCTTAAACCAGGCACTCCATGCTTGTTTGTTGAAGATTTCAACAGCCCCTTCAATTTGCAGGTGAGAAATCAGAGCTTTAAGGAGGGCAGTGATTCACCTGAGGCCCCACACTGAGACAGAAAAAGCCAGGGTTTGATCCCTGGGCTTGCATCGGATGGCAAATGCAGACTACCACCCTCCAGCCCATCACTCCAGGAGGAGTCCACCTGAAGCAGATTCCTAAAAATGGTTCTGCAGGTGACTTGTAAGAACATCTTATACTGGCCCTGTAGCTCCTGGACATTTAAAAAGGTGGGCAGGAGACTGGTTCAAGGGGCACCTGTAGAGTTGGTAAGCACCAGCCCTGTGCACTGCAGGAAGGACTCCGTCTTCCTCCCCGCAGGCAGAGGTGAGACTGCCCGCTGTTGCAAAGCCTGCGTCATCTCGGAAGGCTGGGGCACACAGCTGATGCTAATGAGGCTCCAGGATGCTCTGGACCTTGGGGGTCTGTGCCAAGGGGAGGTGCCCTCCTGCCAGGCAGCAGGGTGTCTAATCACAGGCTCCACACCTTGTTGCTCTGCAGGCCTCTGGGTTGGGGTGGGGAGCATGGGAATGGTACCGGGCCAGCCCCTACTAGCAAATGCCAGGCCTGCAGGTACCTGACTCTCTGAATACGAGTCCTGGCCTTCCTTCTGCAGACAGAGAAGGTGGCTGGCATCAGATGCTGACAAATGGCATTGGTGGCTTGTCTCCCCCTGGTGCCAGGATGTCTGATGGCTGAAGAGGAAGGGGGATCCTCAGTGTCTCCATCTGGCCGGGAGACAGGTGTGGCCCAGTCGACAGCCCATCTTGTCTGAGATGGCTCTGGTTACATGCAGTGCATACCTCTCACTGCCCAAAGTGAGCAGAGCTGGTAAGTCTATCTGGCTGTGGTGAAGATGTAGACATTTGATTGCTCTTCTGCGATGGTCAGGCTTGTTTACCATGACTCGGCTCCAGGGTGGCCTGGACACAGTATCTAGAAAGCCCGACTGGTACAGACCTGTCAGCTGGGGCTACTGGGCTGTTCAGATTCTTGGCCAATATCACTGAGATGTGCTTGGTTCACAGTGGCTTTCTTGCCCCTTAGCCAGCGGCAGATGAAGGGAAGTAAAGGGAAGGTCAGAGCGTGATTGAGGGAGCTGCTGCCCACACCCACCAGATTCAGTGGCGCTCAGCCCTGAGCCATGCTAGGCTCTCCCAACGTGCCCTTGGCCTTTTGCTCAAAAATATTGGGGGACACTCCAGGATTGGGAAACACTGGTGATGAACATGCAGACCAGGGCCCAGGCTCCATGGGTTTTACTAATCTGAGAAGGGGCAGACAGTAATCAAGTGAACACGATAACCCAGATAACCACCAGACAATCAAGGAAGCAAAACCACTGTGTCGCTGGGAATGGATGGAGGCCAGGACCCACGTGCCAAGGGCAGACTTCTCTGAGGAAGAATGCTGGAATAGGGGCCAGATGTCATGGGGCCAGTCACATGGAGATCTCGGGCAAGGGTCTGCAGCAAACTACATCCATAAGGTGTCTCACATGCTCTGCTCTGCAGGAGCCCAAAATAGGGAGGGTCCTGGAGATCTGCAGGAGTCATACACCAATTTGGGGCGGTGGTGGCTGAGTGCCAACTCTCCATCTGCCCTGTGTCCACCAGTGGTTCCTAAGCACTTCGTGTAGGCACTGGGGGCACAGAGGCAAGCGGGACCTTCCTACTCTCATGGAGCTGGCATTCTCTGGTCGGTTCCCTCTGGGAGCCTGAGCGGGCTGAGCAGCAATATGTGGTCCCTCCTGGGATGGCTCCTGGCTTCTGGCTTCTGCATCTCCCTCTTCCCACATGACCTGACCTACATTGCATCTTAAACTGTCCCCTTGCTGCAATACACCAGACACATTGCCACCTGGGTCCGTGCATTTGAAGATTCCTCCCCCAGGAGTTCCAATGGCTCCCAGGCTTACCTGCTTGGAATCACTGTGTAAATGTCACCTCCTGGTCAGGGCTTCCCAGTTACTTTCATCCCCCACCCCCACATGTCATGACCCCTCCTACCCCGCACTAATTTCCATAGCTACATCACCTAATGTACATTGTCATTTTCTCATTAGAATTTGGTTGTCTGCCACTGCTAAGATATAAATCCTACTTCAGCAGTGATTTTTTCCCTACCTGTTCATGCTATGAGCCCGGTACCTAGAACAATCACCTATGGTAGACACTCAAAGAATACTGCTGAATCAGTCAGTACTGGGGGAGGCCCCGCTAGGCAAGAACTGGCTGCCAAGCTCCCCAAATGGTCCCAGCATGGACCCAGCAACCCTATTTTGGAAATTCAGTCCCACCGAGCCATGTGAGATTTGTGTCGCCATGCATGGAGGTGCTCAGTCTTCACAACACAGTGTGGAAAAGCCAGGTCCAGAAGAACGGTTAACTGGCCTCAGCTCCCTCAGCCCTGGAGAGGCAGAGATGGGCTGACTCAGTGAGGCCACCTGATGGTCTGCCTGTGTGCCCACAAAGGAGAATGTGGTGAAACTAAGGAGGGCAGCCAGGACAGCAGCATTTGTCGTGGTAAAATGTTCTGGGAGAAGAAAAGTGATACCTGACAAAAATTTAAAGTTGTACGAAGACTGACTAATGTTATAATGTTAATTTAAAAAATGCAGAAATCAAAATTTTTGCAAGAGTTCTGCTCCAGCTCCAGGATACAGAAAGAAAAGATCAGAAGTCTATCTATTAGGACATTGGGGGTCAGTAGTGCAGTAACAAGCAATCGCTTTACTTCCTTCTACTTTTTTCTATTTCCCAAGGTTTTTACCATGACCCTGGGTATTCACAGGCCTCCTACTACAGGGCTAATGGCATGTCCTCCTGCACACACATCTGAGCCCAGAGAAGGCAGTGCCCACTCAGTGCAGTCTGGCTGCTGAGTTCATGGGCACTTGGGGAGGTGAGGCCAGATGTGGGCCTGGCTGGGAGGGAACTTAGGGGGCAGACATGGGTCAGGGTGTAAGTACCCTGACACACGACGGGGCCCAGTGATGTCCAATGTGCACAGGGTTGCTATGGCTGCCCCATCCTTCAGGTGACCAGTTGAGGCACATCAAGGTGCAAGGACTTGCCATGGCCCACAGTAGTCGGTGGTGGAACTGAAGTTTGTACCCACGTCCCTCTGCCTGCCAGCAGGCCAGGGTGGTGTGGCCCCTGCAAAAGCTTAGTTCTGGTCCTGGCTGGGTGGCTCACTTGGTTGAAGTGTCATCCTATACACCAACAGGTTGTGGGTTCAATCCTCAGTCAGGGCACATGCTAAGGTTGTGGGTTCAATCCCCAGTTGGGTGAAGATGGGAGGCAACTAATCAGTTTCTCTGTTACATTGATGTTTCTCTCCCTCATCACACACCCCAACCCAACCCTCTGGCATTCCTCTCTCTCTAAAATCAATAAGCATGTCCTTGGGTGAGGATGAAAAGAAAAAGCTTAACTCTGACAGAGGCAGCAGGAAGGGAGATACCAGCACTGTGCTGGGATTGTCCCACTAGTCAGGGAGAGCTGGGTCAGCAACAGGGGCAAGTGTGAATGTCACTTGGACAGAGAAAATCAGCTCACTTTCTGCTGAATCCCTGAACTCCTGCTGTCCCTGAACTCCTGGTGTCCCTGAACTCTGCTATCTCTTGGTTGGACCTATTTTTCTAAATTTATACTTGAAGCCTTCAAGCCCCCAGCTGACATGGAGTACTGCCTGGTTTTCCTTCTTTCTCTTCTTACTATGGATCCCGTATATAAACAAAGATGCAGTTTGCTTTAAAAAGATAAGGTGATTGAGCTTTTGTCAGAGGTGTATTCTGCTGATCCTGTGACAAAAGGAGTTAGGGGAAGGTAGAAGACTGAGCAGGCCCTTTATTGGAACCAAGCTTTCTGAAGCTCTGAGCACAAGCTTGGCAGGCTCCATGCAGCCCCTTTCCTTGGGGAAGGGTGAGGCAGTGGACACCCCTACCCCAGTTTTGATGTCTTAATGTTGTATAATTGCTCCTTCCATTTATATGAAGCTTCTTAGCAGCAATGATGAATTCTTCTAAAACAAAAAAGGACCCTTTGCAGAAATCTCTCCCACACTGTGTACATTGAAATTATAATGTAGTCGAGGCTTTGGAGACTGGGGGTCCATGGGGAAGGAAAAACAGTGCATTGTGTAGAAGGAATGATTTTGTTTTAAGGCAAAAACAAAAGCATTCTGAAATAGGAAACGACTTGGTCTCAAGAATTGGACAGAGGCTCAATTATTAGGAAAACAGCTGAAGCCAAGGCAAATCTGTTGTCACATATCGGGAAGGGATGGGGAGTGGGGGACAGCTATGGTTGGTATGGGGCTGGCGGTGGTTATGACCTACCCCGCACCATCCAACACTGGCTCCCGTCCTCCTCTAGCTCAGGGGTGTCAAACTTATTTCCATCGGGGGCCTCATCAGCCTCAAGGTTGCCTTCAAAGGGCTGAATGTAATTTCAACTCCTTAACAGTTAAGGAGTAGTTACAGTTATACAGTCCTAAAATTATTTCAGCCCTTTGAAGGCAACTGTCATTGGGCATATGCCATTATTCTCTCTCGCCCTGAACTCGGGAGTTTACTGTACTCTTAGAAGTTATGGGACCTCAAGGGACTACATCTCGCCACTTTTTCGAATTTCTATCTGTCCTTTTCATTAACTGGCTACACAAGATACATACCATTATAACTCCCCTTCAATCAGTAAGAGTCTAAATACAGTACCTGATCCTGAATTCCAGCTCTATCCACACCTCTGTGAACACTGGCAAGTTTCTTTAAGCCTAGGTAGGATTCCTGTGGTCACATGTGACGGAATGAGTGCAGTCCAAGGCTGCTGGGTGCATTAGAAGTAATGGGTGTGAAACACTTCCTCAGGGTGTGGCAGATGTCAGGTGGTCTTTTCTTTGCTTTCAGCAGGGTCCCGACCAATACATTGATGCCTTCAAATGACACTTGTTGAGGAAAGCCAGCACGTGACAAGTGACTCCCCACGTGATTTCTGGTCCCATGATTTTTATTGGAAGTGTATGTATCTATCCTTGCTTTTGACAATATGCCTTCAAGTCCAATAAAGGTCATTTTGGAAACACACTTGGTTTCTATAAAATTAAAACAGATTACTACTTCTAGAAAATCAATGCTGGTTTTGAAATAAGTTAAAAAAACAAACAAACCCAACACAGGAAGGGTTTCAATATAGCAGAGTAAAATTATAAACAGCACAAAAAATAACCAGGGGCTTCTTCTAACACTGTTAATATAATTCTTTCATAATCAAACTAAAATTTAAAAATAAATAAATGAATAAAAAGAACCCAGAAAGGGCACACGTGGTCTGTTTAAGTTTGAAACACACCCTCTGAGGAGAGTAGCAACCCCATTTCTCCTAATTAACCCGAGGTGTTGCCTGTGCGGGCCCGATGGTGGTCCTCTTTCACCTGGGCACCTGACACGGCTTCTTATTAACTTGGCATCACCAAGATGGATGTTATTCTCAGGCCTGGCTTTGAAAGCAGCTATTTTTAGCACTGCATTATTTCTGTAGCTGTTGTTATTGCCAAGACTCACAGGCCCCGTTTCCTGAGAAACCTCCCAGTGACAGCAATTTGGGGGCGCACAGGTTTTCAGGCACCAGCTTGGCCCGCCCCTGCCCAAGCCCTTCTATAAAGCCAGGGTTACCTATTCCCTTTTAAAGAAGTGGCACTGGACTCTCCGTACTTCTTCAGGAAGAACTGGGCTTGGGAACTCCCTCTCCCTTGTTCAGTGAGCGCGCTCTAACGCCAGGTGTTTAGAAGAAATGTGTCCCAGGGACCTGCTAAGCTTCTTTCAGTTCCTCTCTTGCCTCCTCTTTACAGCTCATCCAGAGACAATTCAAGTCCAGCTTTGCAAAGTCGTGAGCTCAGAGCCTCTTCCGGCATTTTCCTACCGTGTACCAAACCTCTCCTTTCTACTTTGACCAGCTTTTTTTCTTAAGTCATCCTGGGGTGTATATGTCAAACCCCCTCTTCCAGGATGTCTGTATTAGTTGCCTTTGACTTCTGTATCAAATATGACAAACTTGATGGCTTAAAACAGCACATTTACTCTCTTACAGTTCTACAGACCAGAAGTCTGAAATCATATCGCTGAGCCCAAGTCAAGGAGTTAGTGGGGCCACCCACCCCCTGGAGGGGCCAGAGGAGAATCTGTTCCTCGTCTCATGCAGCCTCTGGTGGCTGCCAGCATTCCTCGGCCTGTGACCACACCGCTCCAACCTTTAAGGCTAGCATCTCCAAATGTCCTCTTTGGCCCATCTTCGTATTACCTTCCCTTCCATACGCCCTCATGTCAAATTTCCCTCTGCTTCTCATAACGGTAGTTGTGATTCTACTTAGGGAACACTTGGATCACAGAAAATAATCTCTCCCCCTAAAGGTCCTAACTTTCTAGAATCTGTAAGGCCTTTTCAGCAAAATAAAGAAACATTTACAGGTTCCAGGCTTTAGGGTCTGATGTATTTCAGGGGGCATTATTCAGCCTAATATACCTTCCTTGTTCCTTTTCTCCGTCTCTAGATCTGCTTCCCCGGTTGGATTATAATCCTCTTGTCTAAATATTTATTTAAAACATTGTATTTAAGTTTATCATGGTCCATATAATGGTCACAGTGCTGATGACCACGACGATGATGTTAATGATCGTGAAGATATGTTAATTGCCTGCAGTATACTGGACACTGCTAAAAATTTCACATATATTATATCAGTTAGTTCATACCACAATTTTAAGATATAGAGGCAATATTTATCCCTGTTTTTCAGGTCACGGACTCAGGTACTAGATCTTATAGGTGGACTTGCTGAGATTTGAACCCAGGCAGTTTGATTTTGAGCCTGTGTAGTGCTGCGCCATGGGAATCCATTCCCCTGCTGCCCCCCCAGTTCTCTGTAAGGTCCCGGCAGCCAGCTAATATCCCCAGCTTCTAGCACACAGCTGATGCTCCATGACCTTTGGGAAACGAATTTATAAACACGTTCCAGACTGGCTCTGCCTCTAGCCAGATGCGGGCCTCAGACGTGTGCGCCAGCCTTTCGGGGCTTTAACCGTTTAATTAGGATGCTGGGCTTTGGATGAATGTGATGGCCCCTACTGTTTTCTGAGCAGATTACCCGAGAAGCCCATTGCAGATCCAAGCCCTGGCTACTGGATGAAGGTGACCAATTCTCTTGGCTCTTACTGAGAATGACGAGCACACATTCCAGGGCCCTGCTGATGGCTTGTCACGGTGAGGGACTTCACTTTCAAAGCAGAAGTCATTATAGAACGGTCACGTCCCAAAAGCTTCGGAGGATTCTCAAACGTATTGATAACATCTGTTTGCCCAAGACGGACAACTTACTTTTGCCGCCAGTGGGAGAGATGTTAGCCTTTTTGGACTCCCTCAAAAGACTGTGTTTTATCCATTTATTGCCAGCCATTTCTGCAGCACGACGACACAGAGTTATTCCACCCAGGTGACCCACCCATGTAATGAATGAACACTAATATCTCAGTGCTTGGATTGGGGGCCCAGGCAATGTACCTGTGTCACATTCTGCCAGTGGGTTGATAAAATATGAATCAAATAAATGCAGAAAGTAACTTCAGAAGTGAGAGTCGCACACATGCCCACATACTTAGTGCTTTCTACACAAGTCAGTTCGTGAAACATTTCCCAAATACTGGGACATGAACCTTCTAGACACTCATAACTATTAATTGGCAGTAAAGGTTGCTGTTGAAAAGTTATCAAGAGCGCTGTGTCGTGCCGCCTGTGTCTCCAAGAGCCCACAGAAACCTCTTCAGTTAGAATAATCATCATGGAAGCATAAACCAAATTAAAACAAAAAAATAACTTTAACCTCAGAATGCAGCAGCGTATGATTAACTTTCATTATCGTCAAATGTGTATCACGGTCACATCCACAGTGACGCGTGGCTGAGAGAGATGCGCCTTTAGTGGCAAAACCGTCTTGTGCCACAGCCGCTGTTGTGTTTCGGTCTGGGTGCCTGACAAGAGGTGTCGGTGGCCCACTGCTCAGACGCTGCCTGTTGTGGTGGACACAGAACAGCCGGTGGAGCCAGAAAAAGTCCGCACGGAGCCCCCAGATGCTGCTGGTTAGTGGTGTGGCCACAGGCAGACTGCCTGGCCTCTCCTCCTGCAAACGAAGGCATCAGTGGAGGCAGAGGCCGGGAGGTGAGATGAAGACCAGGAGAAAGAGCTCATCTGACTGTCATTCCCACACGGAGTTTCCATAACAGGCTCTTGAGAAAGCCCCCTTTCCAAATCCACACAGAAAGTCCTTCTGTCTACTGTTGATTTAGGCTTGTGTTCCAAAAGATTATCTGCATCTGTATCTTTACAGGTCCCTTATCTGTATCTGTATTTTTTAAAAAGATTTTATTTACTTATTTTTAGACAGAGGGGAAGAGAGGCAAGAAAGAGAAGGACGGAAACATCAATGTGTGCTTGCCTCTTTGCGCCCCCACATTGGGGGGCCAGCCTGTAACCCAGGCACGTGCCCTGACTGGGAATCAAACCAGCGGCCCTTTGGTTCATAGGCATGTGCTCAATCTACTCTACACCAGCCAGGGCTGTATCTGTATTTTTTAAGTGTTTATTGATATATGAGTCATATACCATAGAATTTACCTTTTTAGAGTGGACCATTAAGTGATTTTTAAATATTCACGAAGTCATGCATGGATCATCACTGATTCCATAATACTTTCATCACTGCTAAAAGAAACCCTGTTCCCCTTAGCAGTCAGTCTGCATTCCTCTCTATCTCAGTTCCCTGGCAACCACTAATCTATCTTCTATTTCTATGGATTTGCCTATTCCGGGGGGTTCATATAAATGGACTTATATAATAAGTAACCTTTTGTATCTGGCTTTTTTAGTAGCATAATGTTTTAAAGTTCATCCATTTTAAAAACAAAACAAAGTTCATCTAAAACATTATTCCTTTTTATGGCCAACTAATATTCTACTATATGGATATTTTCTAAGGGGACCCCTCCAAAACTGGAATTATCTTCTGGAGGGCAGGCCCCTTGTAGCATTGGCTTCCCCCACTAAGTGAATGTTCTAGGAACCCATCTGTATCACTGTATCAGCTGGTGTTGTTGTGAGAGGCTGCATTCCGCTTCAGTGAATTTTTTTTTTAAGACTTTTTAACACATTTGCCCATTTCATGACGGGTAATTTTCGAGCACACCTGTGCACATTGTGCTGAGTATTCAACAGTTTTTGACCAAAAATGGCATGACCCTCGTACCCCAACCTTCCTATTCACCTGATCTCACCCCTAGCAACTTCCACCATCCAATGAAAACAGTCCTCAAAGGGAAATGTTTTGCTGAGGTGGAAAAGTACCCCAGTGGGTACTAGACACATCAGAGGGAGCATGTGTAAGGTATATGATGGTCAAACCTCTACGTTGTACATCCGAAACTAATACAACGTCATATTGAAAAAAAATAAAAAGAATGGGACCTAATTTCCTCCCCTCCAAAATGGCAGAAGCACTAAAAGGCATCAAAACTGATGAGTTCAAACACTGTTTTGAGCAGTGGGAAAATACCTCTCTAGGTGTGCTGCATCAAATGGAGAGCACTTTGAAGGGGACTGAAGTTTAAACACGCAAGAATAAATACACACTTTTTAAAAGTAAATTCCATTTTGGCGGTCCCCCTTGTACACCACATTTAATTTATTCATTCATTAGCTGATAAACTTTTCTGTTATACATACATTTTCGATTATCTTGGCTATACCCAAGAGTGGGATTGGCTGGTCATAGGGTATGGTAATAAGAATAATAGCCCCACAAAGATATTCATTCATATCCTACTTCGTGGAACTTGTGAATAAGTTATGTGGCAAAGAAAATTAAGTTTGCAGATGGAATTCAGGTTGCTAATCAGCTGGCTTTAAGCTAAGGAGATTATGCTGGATTTGTGGAAAGGGACCCGTGTAATGACAAGGGCGTTTAAAAGAGGGAGGGGCGGTAGAGAGTGTCTGAGGAAGACGTGAGATGGAAGGCGGATCAGAGAGATGCAGGGTGGCTGCCTCTGCAAATGGAGAAGAGGGACCATAAGCCATGCGGCCTCTAGAAGCTGGAAAAGGCTGGGGAATGGGTTGTCCTCTGGAGCCTCCTGAAGGAACGCAGCCCAGCCCAGACCTTGGTTCCAGTCCAGGAAGACTGGTGTCAGGCTTCAGCCTTCGGAACAGGGAGATCAACCACACAAGCTGTGTAAGCCATTGAGTTGTACACACTGGCTAGTCTCTTCTTAGCAGCAGGTGGGGACACCACGGGGTAGCTGTGATGGCAAATGACCGAGGCTGATGGGGGTTGCCAACTTCCTTGAGGGCAGGGCTCCTCTCACAGAGGTGCGTCAAGACAAGTCAGGCTCTGGGAATGGGGTTTTTCAGAGAGTTTCCAGACAGATCAAAGAGCGGTAACTCTGGGGAAGGGCTTTGGGTGCTGTCCAAACCTGTCTGTCCCCTCCCCCTTCCCATGGCTTGAGGGCTGCTGGTTTTCACAGCCACTAAAGCTGAGAGGCCATTGACCTTCAAGATGTAGGGGAAGGCTCATGCCTTAAGACCACCAGAAAGGCCAGAGGCTCTCTTTTCTCACTAGGTTCAGCCATTTTTCTCGAATAAACAGTCTTTTAATTATTAAAAGCCTCTGTTTTAAAAGGTAGGCTTGACGGTTTTCGCCACTGTTCTTGTTGCTTTTTAGAGGAGTAGATCTTCACTGGTTCTTGTATTCAGGAAGCTGAGCTCTTTTTTTTTTTTTTTTTTCCTGGACTTTTGCTCTGGAGCACTGGGCCATTCAAGGATGGGATGCAATGTTATGCTGAGTGAAATAAGTCCATCAGAGAAACACAAATACCATATGATTTCACTTCTATGCGGGATCTACAGAACAAACTGAAAAAAATAAGAAAAAAGAAACAGACTCATAGATCCAGAGAACAGACTGACGGTTGACAAAGGGCAGGTGCTGGGAAACTGGGAGGAAAAGGTGGCGCAATTCAGAAGTACAGGTTGGTAGTCACAGAACCATCACAGCGATGCAGAGCAGGGCATAGAGAGTGTAGTCAATAAGTAACAATAATGCGGATGGTGCCTGGTGGGCACTGGACTCATCAGAGGGAGCATGTGTAAGGTATATGATGGTCAAACCTCTACGCTGTACATCCGAAACTAATACAACGTTATATTGAAAAAAAATAAAAAGAATGGGACCTAATTTCCTTCCCTCCAAGCATATGTTTTCCTCAAAGTGGGTCTGAGCAGCCTCATTGCGAGCCCATGTTTCCAGGAGTCTCACCCAGGTCTCATGTAGCCTTCTGGGTATTCCCTCTCTGATGTTGTTTCGTTCCCCTGAGTCCACAGCCCAAGCCACAGAGCCCCTTTCCTGGCCACACCCACTCTCACTGGCCTCCAGGGTGATGGGGCCCTAGGTGGGCAGGGGCATTAGCTCCTTCTAAAGAGCCCTCCCAGATCTCTAGCGTCTAGCCTTTCGTGGGCCCCAAGAGTTCCCAGAATGCCCTTCTCTGACAGCTCCCACCCTTTCTGCTAAGCGGGTACCCTTGACCTCTGGTTCTGTCCTTTATCTGCATTATGCTCTTGGAGCCAGAAAATCTGGCTCTTGTCCTGGATCTGATATCGGCCAGCTTTTTGACGTTAGATGTATTCTCCTCCTTCTCAGGACCTGAGGGGCAAATAACGATCAGACAGTGTCACGGGACTATTGGAATATTATATATGATAATTTATTGAAGATCGCCTTCCCCAGTCTCTATGTCATTCTGAGAAATTATTTCAGGCTGGAGGAACCCATACCCCTCAAAATTCATTTTGCCTGAGCTGTTTTCCTTCATCTGTTGTTCTTAAGTTTTCTCTAAAGATTGTTATCAGTTTTTAAAGAGTACATTTTGTGGTCGGTTTAAAGACAATTTTAAGAATAATTTCAGTCCACTGTAGCTCATTTGGAGGACCACTTCATGATGACGTGCTCCAAGCAAACTTTTCACACATTTGTGTGTTTTTTATTGGGTTTCCACCAACTCATACAACCTCAGTTGTGGAAAAAGCAGCAAAGCAGAATGTAACATGGAAAAGGTGCATTTATTTTAAATAAAAACCAAATGCTATCCCAACTTACAAACTGAATAGAGACAAATGTTGGAAGAATTGAATTATTAAGTCACTCCAGAGTGATACAGACAGAACACACACACACACACACACACACACACACACACACACACACTTTGCTGAAACAACCATTACTATAGTCACAATTCAAACATCACTTTCAGTTCCAGCAAAATGGTATCAGCCGACATGTGGATTTGATGTTGACCATTATAGTTTTGTTTGTGATCACTTTGTAAATATTTTCTAGGTCTTTTACATGGTATAACAGCTACAAGCATAAGGCGATTGTAATGAGGTCATATGCATCCATATTTACGTTACATTGTAAGAACATTTTCCAGCCAACACTAGGGGGTCCAGTGAGAATGTTTTATCTTGCAGGTGGAATCTGCATCAGCGGCATCACTCACGTTTGAGAAGCGCTGCCCTGGCTTGCAGAAGGCAGGCACAGCTCACAGGGAGGGAGCTTGGAGGGCTTTGCATGCAGGCAGAGGCGTATCTGGAGGCCACGATGACAAAGTAAAGAGATGGGAGAGACTTTCTCACCACGAAGGAGGGAAAGCAGCAATTACCAAAAGGCACATAAAACTCTCGGGAAGAAGCTCATTAAAAATAATGAGGAGAGGCCGGTTTCCTGGGCAGGGAATCAGTAAATTATGAGAGCATTTTGGTGTCCCGTTTGCAAGAAGGCAGTCCTGGGAGAAAGAAGGTCTAATTTCACATTCTGTTGCTACCCCCTGACTTTCAATCTATCCCATTGGCTGAATTGCCTCCTCTCCCTAAGCTTCAGCTTCTTCAGTTTTAAAATGCCTTCTCCACAGCTTTGTTATGTGGGTCAAATAAAATTACAGACATGAAAGCATAATGCTTTGTGAGCCACAAAGCCTTGTGTGTATGAGAGTGATGCTGCTATATTTTATTTTCTTAGATGTTCATAAAAGGTCCCTGGAAATTTTTCTAATTCTTTACAATGGAACATCACAGCAGGAAGAAAAAAGCCCCAGAAAGCTCAAGGTCAGGGAAACAAGCGATTCCCGCATCTAATCTTGGCGGAGGTCTTGGCACATGCGGAGTTGATGTATTCCTGAAAAACAACACCTTGGAGAAAGATTTAGGTCAGATCTCTGACAAATGGGGGATTTTGATTTTTTCAATAGGTTTTTTTTTTTTTTGCTAATTACAAAGTTTCTTTTATAAAGTAAAACTCTCCACATTTGTCATTTGTGTGCACATGTAAGTTCATACATACAGTTACCCCCAGAAACCTCCAGGCCTTCCACAGAGACACACACAAATGTGTGCTAACACATACATAAAAAATGTACACACATGTGTCCTGCTCACGCCTGAATGGACCCAATTCCCACTGACCGTGGTGGCCTGGAGTCTCTCACGATCCGGTTCCAGCCGACTTTCCGAGTAAGAGGCAAATATGTGCCCTGATCTCCCACCTCGCAGGAATTTCAGCATTTTTCTCCCCCAGGAATACCCTGGTACCATTTTCTTTAGGTTGTCTCTAGGAAGCATCTGGGGAGCCAAGCAAGAGGCTTCAAAGTCAGTCGTGCTTAGAAATGAATTATGACCTCCGGCAAGCCACTTGATCTATCTGAGCCTGGGTTTCCTCAAGGAAATGGAGATGTGAGGGCTGCCTCGTGGGCATGAGAGTCTTATCCTTGGAGAGTCTTGCCCTACTGAACCTCAGTAGGAGTTTCCTGTGTGCCCTCTGGTTCTACTTGAAGGTGAATTTTTTAAAGCATGATACATATGTATGGATAGTAAAACACACAGAAATCTTAGAAAAGTCAGGGGTGGGTCATCAGGAAGACCAGCGCAGGGACAGAACACAGTGACCCCTCAGCTGGAGAAACTCGTGGATGCCCTTACTGCTCATCTGCTATGTGTGAGCGTGGTTCCTCTCCCTGCACGGCCTCCCAGTTCTCGTCACTCCAGCACTGGACTTTCTTCACTTGCCCTCGTTTCCTGCTCTCTCCTGATTTTTAATGGTCTCACTACCTACCCATGGCTTTGCCTAAAGGCATCCTCTCAGCTTCTGACACATTATCATGGCTATGGTCTCCCCATGTTGCCCAATTCCACATATGTGATAGAAGAGTTGGATGTCAAGACTCATCTTTTTTCACACAGGGATGCATGAACCTCTCTTTGGAGTCCAACAGACCTCAGATAAAAATCTAGCTCCAGCATTTATTAACTCTGTGACCTTAAGCAACTGGCTCAACTCTCAGAATCTCAATTTTCTCTTAGTCCTGTGGGTATAACTATGGTGCTTAACCCCCACTGTAATGTAGTGAGGAGTGAATTCAATAATGTATGGCAAGTGCTTAGTCTAGGACCTGGTATCTACTGAGTCATAACAAAATGCTAATTACTACTAGTGTCAGTTCCGGCCAAAGACCAGAGGTCAACCTAAGAGTGGGCTGTCTTTTTGGTCACGTGCTCACCCTTGGCCAATCGGTCACAGCCACTACACAGCAGAGGCCATGGGTCATTCCCCGAGACAAGAGCGTCAGCAGGCCAGGCTTTCTGTGGCAATATCTACTCAAGAGAGTGTGCAAGTTTCATTTCCTTTAGCTCTACATGAAGATAAAAGATAATGTGATATAATCAATATATGCATGGATGACTGTCAAATGACTTTGAAAAAATCCATCAATATTAAAAAAAAATAGTTCTGCTTGCCTTCACATATCCTCTGCCAACTGAAAAGGGCCATCTGATGACTTTGAGAAGGAGTCATTCACAGGGTGTTGTGAATCCTTTAACCAACTCAGAGCCTGGGTAGGAGAGGGTAGAGCTTTCTGGAGGTGATCACGTAAGACTTGAAGATGAATAAAACTTAACCATGTTGCCCAGTTTGATGATAGGAACAGTGATTCCTTCCAGGGAGAAGATGGCATGTTCTAATGCACCCACATTATTGTCAGATACATGTTTATGTGTTCAAAATAAGAATACCCATCCCACACCCCAGTTTTCCTCCAAAAAGTGAATGGCAATGTGATGATTTTAGTTTCTCAACGTATATATCTCACTCAACAAGGTAATTTGAGTTCGGAATCAGGGAAATATGGGTTGCTGGGGTCCAGCCTCGGCGTGGTCTCAGGGTCCCCGAAGGATGTATGGCTAAGGAGAAGTGACTGAAGCGAGACACCCGGTGGGGGGCCAGAGGACAGCCAGGCTTTTTGGGCCTGACTGACTCACTGAGAAAAATCAATCTTTATTTTTATAGGGGAGGTTATACAACATTCAATGCATAGTGTGATTATTAAAACAGAAACGGTTACCATAGGAATAATTTCAAAAAATACAGAAGGTTTTACAGATCAATCAGGTTAAACAAAAAAATAACCGAAAAGTACAGGAGGTCCCACAGAACAACCATATTAAACAAAGGTTATTTTAACCAAGAGGGTCATCAATCAGACAGCCAACGAAGCTATACGGGCACAAACTTTCAGGTGCCAATTAGTAACTAGGTGTCTATTAAGATTCTAGGGACTGGTCTAAATTGAAAGGGTGCAAGGGGTGAGTTATAGGTTATATAGAAATTAGCTATTGTCTGTTGAGGTTAGATTTGTCTCGGTTAGGTAACTGTTTTTTTGCCTAGGTTTTTTTATTTATACATCTTAGGGGGGCATGTTTTGCATTCATTTCCATGTATTGAGATAATTATTTTCAAGTAGAACTCCTTGCTTCTTTACACTCCTGTCCAGGGTATGGGAGGGGTAGTGGCTCTAATAAATCTTAAGCCTTTGAGTGGTGACTCCTTAAGAAACATTCTAGCAACAGCTTCCTCCAGCATTCTGGCAGCTGGTCTGCCCATAGTTTAATTTTGTCCTTAACTTCCCAGGTGAGGGAAGTAGACAGGATTAGGATTAGGATTAGATTGCTAGGGGTCTCTATTCTGTGGTCAGCAAATCATTTCAGGCAGAATCAGAGGCATCATGCAGACTTTTTGTTATAACACACAGGTATCTAAAAATCCCACCACCTATTGCTAGCAGGGACAGGCATACAGGAAGACACAGACAGAAGATCTGGCCACAGTTGCCTCTGCTGTGCAGATGCGTCTCACCCGACCCCACTGTGTCAAAGGTCAGCTGTTGGTTGGCTCCCGACACTGGGTGTTGTTAACAATTACTTTATTAACAATTCTTCAATTGCTTTGAAGAATTTACTAAGTGCTTACCAAAGGCCCAATGTATGGGTTTGACCAATTCTACCCATGATCCTATAGGTTGTGCAAAAGGAAGTTTCCAGAAAGATTTTTGATCTATGATGCAATCACACCAGGACTCTGGCTGCTTCAAAATAGCTCTGAAATGTTTCTGGGCTTTTCCATGACAAAAGCTCAGAAGACTTTCCCTTCCATGGTTAAACTCTACCAGGGACTGTGGCCCTCCGTCTGGGACTGCTCCAAACCCAAAGGCGGCCAAAGCTGTGTAGTCTGTGGTAGGTGAAAGAATGCCCCCATGATCAGATCCAGGGGTTGGGATGTAATGACAGACTCAGAGCAGCTGGGCTTGGCTCTCAACGTGAACTTATCAAACAGGTATACTTTTATGCTTTGCAAATGCAAACATTGAAAGATACAGAAGCAAAAACAGAATAATTTAACACCTATCTGTGTACCTGTCTTTCATAATTAACAGGTATTAATATTTTATGAGATTTGGTTCACACATTGCTGTTCATGCTACAGTATTACCCTGCGGTTGATGTTTGCTGTTTACTGCCTCCCAATCTCTCTCACCCTCCTTCCCAAGAGACGACCATTAGGATGAATTTGGCGTGTAATTTATCATTCAAATATTTATACCTTGAATCCATAAACCATATGCTAAAGTTTTTAAAGTTTATACAAACATTATTATACCATGTTTATTTTCTTGTAACTAGCTTAATTTCATTCAATATGATGCTTTTATAAAGGTCTATGTCGGTGTGTGTGAATCTAGTTCACTGGTTTTAATTGCTGAATTGTATTCCACTAATGGATGCCAAGATGGGTTTTTAGCTTTTTATGTCCTATTCTTGCCTTCCAAGGAAACTGCATGGATTCAGATTAAGAAACAAACAGCCAACACATGATACTGAGACATTCATGCTTCCCTCAGGATAAAGGCTGTTTTCTCCCACCTTTTGAGTCAAATTTACCTTTTCACACACTTTTAACTTAGGCCAGATCCTCATCTCCCCGAGTGTGGGTCGCATGGTGACTCCTAAGGCTGTGCAGCAGCCCCTGTGGCGTTTCTGTGCATGTGTGAGCTGCACGGAGCATCATAGAGGCAGGTTCCCACAGTCAGTCCCTTCGATTTGCCCGCCTTTTTCCTACATGATAGCAATCAGCAGACGAGAGGAGCAGAAGACTCAGATTAGCTAATGATGCCTCAGAAGGGCCATTCTTCCTGATGGCCCGTTTCCTTATTCTCTGTCCCCGACAGAAACTCCCATGTACAGAATCGTTTTTATAAAGGTTCAATATCTCTTTTGCTTCTAGAAATGAGAATCACTCAACTGATTATGTGATATTTTTGTCCTGGCTACCAGGAAGCTCAGACCCAAATTTGTTGCTAAATCACTGTGGCAGAATTGTGGCCTTTCACTCAGTCCTGGAGGTTTGCTTTGGCTTCATTTAGCCATTTCACGGCATATTCCAAGGTGACTCAACTCATTTGTAAGAAGAGGCCATACTTTATGTGACCACATAATTATTGTACAAACTAGACACTTTTAAAAATGAAAGGGGACAACAGAAGTAGTTAGTATCATAAACTTTTGAAGTATCATGCTTTATGTAGCGTGACATGTAACTAAACCCTCTATTGCTCCATGAGACAAATATGCATCTTCAGACACGGGCTTCTTTAAAGTGGCCCCTTCCAAAGTCACAGTAAGTACTGTGTATGATTTTGATATTTTCCTGCCCTAAAGTGTATGTAGCTTTACTCCAGGATTGGAATGAAGGAAACACACAAGCCAAACATCGTCGTCATCATCATCATCATCATCATCATCATCATCATCAACAACAACAAAAACAAAGACCTTTAGTGATCTTTACAAAGCTGGCCACTTAGTAGGAAGAACTCGTAGCATCTCCTCAAGGCTCCCTATGTCAGACACCAGGCTAGGTACTTTGCCTACACATCTCATCATGTGTTTCGCCCTTCAACCCAGACCTCTGATACAGATATTTATTTCTTAGTTTTACTGAGGAGAAATCGGGGACTCAGAAAAGAATTACTTTCCCGGGATCACACAGCACGCACATGCCGAATGGAAATATAGGTTGGACCTTTTCTTCCAGGGCCAGTGTTTGTAACCACTGAGCTCTTTTAAATCAGTCCAGTAAGCACTACTGTAAAAAATTCAAGCCGATATTTCTTATCAACATTTCTGTGGACTCAACCATTGAGTTGGGGTCTGAGCTGTGCTTTTATTTTTTCAGTAATTATTAACTGAGCCGACTGTAACTTGAACAGAAGCTGGACAACTTCCAATGTCCTGAAGCTAAGAATATCTCTGCGTGTGTCTCTGGGTGTTTCTTTGTGTGTGCCCGTGTCTCTGTGCGACAGCGTCTGGCATCAAGGCTGCAACCTCAGCCTCTGCAGTTAGACAGAGCCGCACTGAAGTCCCTGCCGGGACACCTGGATGTGTTTGACCTGACGGAAGGTATTTAGCTGTAACTGAATAGGAGAGTTGAAGGTAAGACCTTTCTCAGAGGATTGAGACAAAGGACTGAATGTCATAATGGTTGGTATGCTCTAAATGCTAGGTCAAAGCTGGTCACTGTGATCCACAGAGTCATTGTCAGTCTCTCTGTGGATGAGCAGATACAGGTCTGTGATGGTGGGGTTCACGTGGCTGCATGGGGACCCCAGGGGGGTGCCTGCCTGTCTTTTCTCTAAGAGCGTAGGCAGAGCACTGGCTGGCCCTCCTCTCCATACCCGGTGTGAAGCGTCGCAGCTCTACCCACACTGAGTGTGCCTCGGGGAGAGACATGCTCATGGGCGCTGGTCAGGAGCTCACACTGACTTACCAGACTAGGGGGTGTCACAAGGAGAGTACGAAAACTGGCTCCAGAAAGAGCTCCTCCTGTTCCCAGCTCTGTCACTCACTGTCTGTGGAACTTTGGCCCAATCATCCAACTTCTGTGAGTTCCCGTTTTCTTATCTGCAGACTAGAATGGTAACATTGACCTGTGAAGCTTAGTCACAGATGAATAGGACCGTGCATGTGTGGAACCCAGGGCAGAGGCCGGAACCCATTTCGATCGTTCGACAAATGTGCATTACGGTCCTGCTGAGTGTTGGACACTGTGCTAGTTCCCCTTGGGGCAACGGCAGAGAAGATATGCCCTGGTCTCGGAAACTGGAGTTACTGGGATGCAATAAATGGAAATAAAGGAAAAATAAATATTTTTTCCCATTTCCTTTCATTCCTTTGTGAAGGAACGTTTTATAATTTTTGGTGGCTGTGGCTTCTTTTGTTTGTGTTCTGCCCCGCAGGTGAATGCAAAGTCCCATGCGCCTCAGGCAAGTGGAATATTTTAAATCAGGAAGTTGACCGCGGCAGCTTCATGCTTGAGGAAGTCCTGAGGCGGGAGGGAGCATGGGGAACATTTCAAAGAGAGTTCTTTTGTGGGAGCGTTTGGGGAGCTGCCAAATTTCTAATAAGAAATGAGTTTGCTTTTCTTAAAGAAGGAAATGGTACTTTCTTTTCAAAAGAAGAGGGAAAGGCTCTCTCCTCTGCCTTTGGCTACGGTCACTGCCTCCCTGACTGGAAGGCAGCTAAAGTGGGGGACAAAAGTGACGGGTGCAGGCATAGCCTCAGAGAACCTGCTAGGTAAGGGGAACAGGTAGGAAAGTGCATGCTCTTGGGAGGAATGAACCAGGACACACAAGGGGGCATCATAGTGCGGCCCCACACTTGCCTTGGGTAGGACAGGTGGGCGGCTGGAGAGAAGAGCTGGACCAGTGCTCCTTGTTCTTATCCCCTGGATGTGGCAGAGATGGTGGGGGGTTAGGACCTCTCTCTGCTTCTCTGTGTTACCCAGATTCCCCTGAGGCTAGGTGGAGGCCCATGTAACTGGGCTCTGCCCAATGGGGTATGGACAGAAGTGACTAATTAGATTCCTTGGACACCTTAAGGTTCCAGCTCCTGTTCTCAGCCTCGGGGATCCAGCAGGAAACCCAACCAACAGGCATGTCTGCCTTCACTGTGCTGACATATTCTGGGGAAGGGGACGATGAAGATGATGAGTAAGTAAAATGAATAGTAAAATACATAAAATGCATGATATAATTTCCATATAATGTATTAAATATAAGTAAAACTACAAATGCTTATAATTTGCTAAATATAAGTAAAACTATATATGTATATGTGCATATATGTTATGTATATACATATACATAGTTTTACTTATATGTATATGTATTGCAAAATAGAAACATACTTATATTATATTATATTATATTATATTATATTATATATATTTGTTAGTCTAATAAAGCATATGTTACAAAATATAAAGGCAGTGATGACTGCTAAGTGAAAAATAAATGGACTCAGGAGCACCAGAAGTGCTGCGGGCACAACCTAAGAGATGGTACCCAGGATGCCTCACAGAGAAAGCGGCATCCGAATAAAAAGGGGAAGGAAGGGAGGATGCTAGCTGCCTAGATTTCTGAGCAAGAAGCATTCCTTGGTTTCACAGAATTCGGAAAGGCAGTTGGCTAGAGTGGAGAGAAGGGGTTGACAGGGGAAGGGACCAGAGAGGGGACAGAAGTCTGGGTCACCTGTGTGACCCTGAAGGCCTCCAGAGGTTGTTGGTTTACAGTTTGAAAAGAATGAGGAAGTGAGCCCATGAGGTGTGATGTGATGTAATCCAGAAGAATCACTCAGGTGGCTGCGCTGAGAACACACTGAAAGGCACGTGGGGGACAGGGGCTGGGACAGAGCAGGAAGGCCCGTGTGGAGGCTCACCCGCTGTTTCCCGTAGTGTATATAAGGCTGGCTTGGAAGAGCGGGTGGGGTTGGAGAAGGAGGGTATGACGAAATCTGGGTTTCTTGTGAAGATAAAGCCAACAGGATTTTCTGGAGAACGAAAGGGGGGGTGAGAACAAGGGAGGAGTCCAGGGTGATTCTGCAAGGTTTGCCTGAGAAGCTGGAACAACAGACTTGCAGTCACACTGAGTTAAGGAAGGCAGTAGGAGTATGCTTGGGAGATGTCAAAAGTTCAAGTTCGAGTCCAGTCGAATCCAAAAAGCTCAAGTGCTATAAATTTCCAAATGCATGTGTATCAAGTTTGGGGAAGAGGTCCAGGCAGAGGACTCCCAGCTAGAGGTCACCAGTGTACAGACTGTACCTGAAGCCGTAACTGAAAGGGATCTCTCATCTTTCTGTGTGCAAGGTGGCTGCGTCACAGGCGCAGCGGCAGAAAGGGGATGAGTCGCCTCGAAGGACAGGCATCATTGAATGGAGACAGCCCACCTCCTGCGGGAACTTTTCTACTTAAAAGCAGAATCCAAACAAGTGGCATTTGAGTAAAACCAAGCTTGAGGCATGAAGGAGCATTTGCGAGACTGTTCCATTTGGTTAATTGAGTTTCGGTGACTAAACTGTACTAATCTATTGTCAGTGAGAGTGGACTCCTTATCTGTCGTTTTTCATTGAGATCTATAATTCCCTTCAGCCACTCACTACAACAGTTTTTAAACCGTTTTATTGAAATATAATGTAGCATACAATTCACTTTTTCAGCGTGCATCATTCAGCCTGTTTCAGTGTGTTCACAGGGTTGTGCAACCATTACCACGAGGTAATTTTAGAACATTTTTGTCCCCTCTAAAACAAATCTCATACCCGTTACCAGCCATTTTCCATTCCCTCCGCACCAGCCCTGGGCCACCACTAATCTATATTCCGTCTTTATAGATTTGGACATTTCGTAGAAATGGAATCATACAATATGTGGTCTTTGGTGACTACTGTCGCTTACAATTTTTCAAGTGGCTTTATCCACATAGTAGCATCTATTAGTACATTATCTCTTTTTATTGCCAGAAAGTATTTCACGGAATGAATATACCAATTTTATTTACCCATTCATCAATTGACGGACTTTCAAGTTGCTTCTACTTCTTGACTATTATGAATAATGCTGACATGAGTGCTTGTGTACAAGTTTTTACGTAGACAGCTGTTTTCTTTCTGTCGGATGTATACCTAAAAAGGAATTGCTGGGTCATGGGGTAATTATGTTACACATTTTAAGGAACTGACAAGCTGTTTTTCCAAGCGGCTGCACCATTTTGCACTCTCCGCGACAATGCATGAGGCTTCCAGTTCCTGCACCTCCTCACCAGCACTTAGCACACGTCTGTACGACCACAGTCAGCCTCTCAGTAAGGCAGGGCATCGCTTTATTGTTTTGATTTGCATTTTAATAACTTATGATGTAAAAAAATATTTTCAGGTGGGTATTTCTATTTAAATCCACTCCCATTTTTAAATTCTTTCATTGGCTATTATTGAGTTCTAGCAGTGCTTCATATATTCTGCTTAAAAGTTTTTTATCAAACATACGTAAGCATTTGTAAATATTTCCTCCCATTCTGTGGATTGCTTTTTCAATTCATGACAGTGCTGTTTGTATCGCAAACTTTAAAAAAAATTTACGATTACTTGCAATTTGTTTATTCTTTCATTTCTTGCTTTAGCTTTTGGTGTAATACCTGAGAAACTGCAGTTTAACTTACGGCTATGAAGATTCACGCCCATGTTTTATTCTAATAATTTCATGGGTGTTGTTTTCCATTTAGAGCTGCAGTAAATTTGAGTTAATTTTTGTGCATGTTGTGGGGTAGGAGTCTCACTTCAGGCTTCTGCACGTGTCCCAGACCATCCGTTGAACATATTTTTCTTTCTCCATTGAATTTTCTCTGTACTCTTGTTAAAAGTCAATTCAGTATAAATGTAAGGATTTGTTTCTGGACACTCAATTTTATTTCATTATGTTATCCTCTACATCTGCTAAATGGTCTAGATTATTTTAGGGTTGTGTTAAGTTTTTAAATTAGAAAGTGTCAATCCTCCCATTTTGTTCTTTAAATTTGTTTTGACTATTCTTGATATCTTGCAGTTTCACATGAGTTTTAGGATAGAGTTGTCAGTCCGCACACCTCCACTCCTTAGAGGCGTGAGAGCTGAAGGGTGTCTGGAAGGGAGGAAGTCAGACAGACTGACAGCTTAGAGAATCACCTAAATGAGTGTCTGACCCATGCCCCACAGGCCACACGAGGCCCTAGGAATGTGGCCCAACACAAAATCACACATTTACTTAAAACATGAGAACTTTTTGTGATTGTGTCATAATGCATTTAATGTGTGGCCCAAGATAATGCTTTTTCTTCCAGTGTGGCCCAGAGATGCCCCCAAATTGGACACAGCCCTGGAAGATATCTGAGTGCTCAACACCCATAATTAACAAATGATAACATTTCATCATAGTCACTTCACGTTAAAATTTTTAACATAAATAATACTGAGGATGACTTAACAAATCATCTTTTAGGGACATCACTCACGTCCCTTAATTCTTTCCCCGGTGGCCTTGCTCTCCCCATCACCTTGGCCAGCAGCAACAACAGACTGAATTTTTCTTACTTGTCCTCTCTGTCCGTGTTTTCATATTGGCACGTTATGTATGAATGAGTGTTAGAGTGGAGACCTAAAGGATCATGATTACTTTTCCAAATGGACTTTTATTCTTTATAATGTTTTCTTTTTAAAGAGTAAAAGATTTCTGTGGCTTTATAAGGACAAATAATTTAGTGAACGCTTAGGAGCCGGATTTATCCATAGCAACAAGGTGATTTTCAGGAGTTGAAAAGTCTAAGCCTAATCCTGGCGTGGATAGCAAGCGTCTAAACAGTCACACAAAGAGACTGCTGGGAGCCCCCGACTCCGGGTGTGTCCTTGAGTGAGACGTTGTTATGACACATTGTGGACTGATCATTCTGAACTCCCTGCTGCGGTCTTAGTCAATACAAAGTGTGAATTATTTAGAAAACAGGTTCTGTTTTCTCTTACAGGAGCCTAAGGCAGCCATGAGTTCTCTTTCAAGTAAAACATACAAACAATAGAAACAAATTAAAGAACCTACACGAGAACCTGATAGATAACAGATACAGTAAGTTTTTATTTAAATTTCTGTTTTATTTGGTCTTTGTATACTCAAAGGGAAGTTGAGATTTTGGGACACATTTCCTTGGTTTGACTATAGATTTAATTGCCATGTTGGTTTTAGTGTGAATGGCCTTGGGCATCCAGCTGTTGCTTCAGTTAATCAAAAAAAGAAGAGTGACTTGTTTTATTAAGCCATCTTGAACTTGAGGAAATTGTGAACGTAGAAGAAAGAACTCTGACGGCACGTTATTCACCTGATGCACTATCTCCTCTGAATACTGTACTATTTATTTCTTCTGATCAAGAACACTCTTCTACATAACTATGATAATCTCATCAAAATCAAGAATGTAACCTTGATACAATATTACCATTTAATTTTCATTAAAGTTTTCTGACTGTGTCCATGATGCCCTTGGCTGTGAAGGGTTATAATTCAGAATCACTCTTTGCCTCTCGTTGTCATATCTCTTCAACCTATTCCAGGCTGGAACGTTCACCATTCTTTCCTAAAGTTCACGCTCTTGACATTTTTTAAGGTTGCAGGCCAGTTATTTTTATAATGCGCCTCAATTTGGATCTGTCTAATATTACCTCATGTTCAGATTCACATTACACATTTTTAGCAGGAATGTCTCAAAATTGATGTTGGTTCTCCTCAATGTACCTGGAACAGCTTGTATTCTCCAGGACGGCTCTGTAGGAAGATCTACCCTATAAGCTGCTCTTACAATGTATTATTGACTCTCTTCTTATTGGAGGTGAGATCTGTGTTCCCCTTCCTTAATATGTGGGCTGTGACCACGGAGGAGTTGGTGCTTTGTATCTTCCAAGGTCAAGTCATCAAAAGCAATCCAGCTTCCTCCTGATGGGTTTGGAATTCTCCACTCTTGGAACTCAGACTCCGTGACCGGAGATGCAGAGAGACCTCACGAAGTGGCTGTGTGTTGGGATTCTGTCTGGGAGCCCCAGTGGAGACCCCAGCTGACAATGAGCGTGAACTCACAGTGCCCTAGTAATGTTCTTTGTAGGTGAGCCAATCTTCAGCTGAGTCTAGCCCTCAGCTACTGAACCATCTCCGGCCAACACCCACAGGTGGGGGAGGGAGTCAGAGGAGAAGGATGGCCTTATCAAAAGACAGGAGAAAACAAGAGATGCAGATTTCCTGATCGCCGAGGAAGAAAAGGTTTCCAGGAGGAGGGAAGGATCAGGTGTGTCACTTTATCTGGAGATTCCTCGAGGAAGATTGAATTTGACCTTTGACCCTCTTAGCCTAGGGGTTAATGGTCACTCTGATGACTACAGTTTTATTGTAGTGATGGTGACACAGTCCCCACTGAAGCAGGTTCGAGACAGAATGGAAGCTAGGAAGTGCAAGTGAGGGCGGGTGTGGAATTCTATGCCTTGGGGCATTGTGTTATGACAACTGTATTGGAACCAACAAAAATGGCGATGAGGAGAGATGGTGGAGGGAAAGGTGGCGAACAAGTGTCAAATTCTTCAACAGTGAGGAGGATGGCTGGGCTGTGGTTGATAAGTGCCACAAGAGAGCTAAGGGAGAGAAAATCTGATGACGTGAATTTTTATGGAGACTGGTGAATATTATGAGAGATGGGAGGGACAGAGTCTTGAAGCAACAATGAGAAACAAGCAGAAGCTCTATCGTTCATTCATGCCCTGAAGTTCATGGGGCTGTGGGAGGAAAGAAAGAAATCTGCAAGGAAAGCCAAGTTCAATGGGCAAAAGGCCCCATGTATCAGGGGCAGGCTGGGAGGGCTTCATGGAGGAGGTGATACTTGGAGGGAACACTGAAGGATGAATAAGGGCTTGCCAGGCCACTGGCAGGGCAAGAGCACTTCATGCAAAGAAAAACATATGAATAAACTCGGGGCTAAAAGATAGACGACAGTATTTAGGACCATCAGCAGTGTATGTAATCTGTGTAGAGAATTAATTGAGACCAAAAAAAGTGTGGAATGAAATACAGGAGACGTGGCTGCTCAGGTAAACAAGAGGCCTATAACCACGATGTTAAGAAACTTTGCAACCATAAACTATTGTTTTTGTAATACTCGCACCTACAAATGCTAGTCACTAACTGAATGTTTTCAAATAGGCAAGTAACAGGTGAATATCCATGGAGTGTACATGGAGTGTACATGGAGTGAGGCCCTGGATTGCGTGTGCACACTGTCATGTTTACTTCTTTTTTTTTAGGTTTAAACTTTTTTTGTATTTTTTCCACTACCATTTACTTCTAACAGCAGGCTCGTGGAGGTACTGCTGGTAGCGTTCTGATTTGACAGATGAAGAGACGGACACAGAGGAGCCACTGGTCTTGCCCAAAGTTATGCAAATAGCATATTGCGGACCCGGGCTTCAGACTCAGTGATTCCACCTTAGAGACAGGTTTTAACTGCGCCACTGCCTGAGTGGATGGGTGCCAGGTGAGCGAGGGAGGGAGACACCTGGGTGCTCGTCTTGGATCTCTTACTAAATGAGCATCAAGACAGTTCCTGCGCTCTCAAGGATCCGGCAAATGATGGCATTTATACTAGATTAGTGTTTCCTGTACCTATTCTACGAAGCTGGAATACCAGTCCCTCGAGATGCTACCAGGTCTTCACTGAAAACCTTTCCAGGTCGAATAGATTACGGACAGAACATGTTCTGTCCCACAGCTAAAGCTCAGGCATGTTTTCCTAAACAAACAAAACAAACAAACAAATAAACAAGAACAAAACCAAAAACACTCTATTTCAACCCAGTATTATCCACACACAGCACGTGTCTTGGTCATTTACTGTTATGAGGATCAGTTGCCAAATCAATAGGAAAGAACCGAGGGTCTCTATTATGACAAATTCGAGGCACTTGTAGGAGTGAAGCAAGGTAAAGAAAAAAACAGAAATGCTGAAGATCGCCTTTGAACTCAAAGGAAAGAAAAACTCACGATTGGTCAGAAGTTGCTGTCCTGTTCCAGGCACCTTCCAAATATGGCCTCACTTCATCCTTATGTCCAGTTGGTTGGCAAATGTTCTAGTCCTCGTTTATCCAGGCTCGGAGGGGTCAACGGGCAGGCCCGAGGTCATCGACCTCCCAAAACATAGAGAGGCCGCTGGAACCCAAGACTTGGCTACAAAACCCATGCTTCTGCCACTATATCATGCCATCTCTCCATAAATGGTGATGAGAACTAGTACATAATTATAGTAATACCTCTCTTTATATTAAGCAGGGGTCAGCCATCTTTTTCCACAGAAGGCCAGAGGGCAGATATTTCAGGCTCCGTGAGCCATGCGGTCTCTGTCACGGTCACTCAGTCCTGCCCTTGTGGCACTAAGGCAGCCGCAGGCAGGATGTAAATGGTGGGCGTGGCTGTGTTTCTTTATGATAACTAATGTCCTTTTTGAAGTGGCCAGCCATTCCCATTTGTCCTCTGGGCTTCTGTTTGCTGCCCCGTGATATAATACTTTCAGTTTATGATGCTCTCTGGCCATTAGTTTATCTAAGCTTCCCAGCCACTGTGTAAAGAAGGCCCTGCTACTCCTCTTTACAGATCAGTGACCCAGGTGCAGGACGGGAGTGACTTGTCTACTTTCGCACTATGACGTCTACGTTCCTAAAGAGGCTGGACTGCCTTACAGCCCCAGTGGACACTCTGTGAACAAAGTTGGGTATGTCCACCTCTCCATCACATGGTAGATTCCTTGAGGTCAATGGCCCTAATAAATGACTGCCCAGTGGGCTGCTGAAAGTCTGTCCCACTTAGAACCAAGTGCTGATTCTGGATGTGACTCCCTGCCAAATTCATTTGACCTCACAAGAGACACTTAATTTGAATTGATTGCACGTGTAATAATGCAGTGAGTTATAAACCATGATCTGTGCCTTCAGGAATGTCACAGGGCAGTAACAGGCTTGCGTCATGAAAGTGGATAAGAAAAAGTCAGAGAACCAACCATTTTCTGTCCATCTTTTATGGAGCTGAGCCTCTTACCCTCCACCCCCTAGGTCTCACCTCTATTTTATGCGTGGGGAACTTGGGCCTCAGGGGTAAAGGTAGCTGCCCAAGGTCACACCCCTGGTTAGCAGTCTGTCAACAGGCCAGGCTCCATGAGGCTGGAATCCTTAGGCCAGGCTGTGCCCATGAGCTGGCATCACAGATGGGGTGACTTGGTTCGTGTTCATCAGAGGAGGACAGACATACACCCTGCCAGCCACTTCAGACTGGACAACAGGTGCATGAGGAGGGCTGTTTGGTTTTGGTTGAAACAGTGGACAAAATTACCTTATGTGTTAGTCCCATTTGGGCTTCTATAACAAAATACCATGGACTGGGTCACTTACACACAAAATAAATGTATTTCTCACCATTCTGGAGGCTGGAAGTCTGAGATGGTGGGTGCAGTCAGATCAGGGCCCTCTTCCCCGCTGCCTACTTCTTGGAGCCTCCCATGGGGCAGGGGCTGGGGGGGCTCTCTGCAGTCTCTTTTGTAAGAGCACTAATCTCATTCTGCAGGTTCCACCTTTATGACCTAACGACTTCTTAAAAGCCCACCTATGAATACCGTCACGTTTGAAGGCTTGGATTTCGACACCTGAATTTTTTTTCAGGGGACACAAACATTCACTCCATTGCACCTTATTTTTGAGGGATGGATAGAATTTTGATCCGTGATTGAGGATAAAGAACATTACTCAAGGTTAAGGCAGTAACTGGGAATAAATGTAAGCCTATGACAACCAACATAAGGTGTTATGTAAACTATTTACATATTCATAAATATGTAAATATTCATGCCTTTATTTATTCACTAGTGTAATCAATCTCTTTTGAGTGCCCATGCCATGGCACACCGTGACAAATGCTGGGAGGTGGGGCTGTCATCTCCATACCCTGGTGAAGAAGCACATTCTCAGGGATTTGCCTACAAACCCAGGTGTTCAAAGGCAGGTAGCAAAAATGGAATTAAAGCGCAGGACTCCTGATCCCATGTCCATTAAAGACCATCTGGGGGCTACTATGGCAACTCATGTGAGAGGCAGGGCAATAAAAGAGCAGGCCAGGAATGGATGAAAACCACCCTTTGAAGGGTGTAGAGCATAGCAGCCAGGACAGAGCCTTCTGAACTCCCTGTCAGAGCCCCGTGTTGTAGAGACCATCGCTCTCCCCAGATACTGGAGAGCTGGGGCTTTGCAGGAGTGACGAGCCCAAGAGCAGGTCTTCACCGCTGCAGAACAGTGGAGATCTATCAGAATGCTGCTCCAATCAAGGGTAAATTCAGACCTGTGTTCTTAAACACTCGTGGCCCTGGAATGAGGGGACTTGGGTTCTGGTTCTGGCTATGGCGCCAGTTATCTCTGTGACATTTACAAGTCACTTTTTTTTCTGGTCTCAGTTGGCCCCTCTAGAAAACGATATTTAACATAACGAGGTGGTTTGACGGTTGTTAAGAGCGTGGCCCTGGAGTTACAGGCAGCGTGTTTTCTCTCATCTCAGCTCTGCCACGGCGTGACTTCAGGATCATCACCCTCCGTGCCTCAGTTTCCTTATCTGTGGACTAGGTGTGTAGTCCTCAGAAGGTTAACATTAGGTAACACAATAAATATAATATATTTGGCATGAAATATAGTAAGTGATTAATGTATTGTTAATAATATCATGAATAAGTCAAGTCATACTGTTCCATGCAGTTCTGACGTTGTCACGTGAGGCCTATTTCCATTCTTGATATTGTACAGTGATACTTAGCTGGCATTCGGAGTGCAATGGATAGCCACCCTATTCCCTGGGATTTTCTTTGCAGTGACTGTTAAATTTGTGCTTGCACAAATGATACATTAAGACTCAGAGGAAAACTAGATACCCCCATGGGTATTTTATTTCAACAAAAAAAGCTTTCTAAATATCCCCAGTTCTTTTGTGCATCGAAAAGTAATTAATACTTTGAGAAATAATTACATTTCTATTAGTCAAATGACTTTTTTTATAGCATTGATGTTTCGAGTGGGTTTTCAGACCACGGTCTTAGTACTTTTAAATATAATACACCAAAGTAAGCAAAAGAATAAATTAATGTGGTGATTCCTCAGTTTGGAAGAACTTCATGTATCTTTTCACTGCCACTATCTTGAAGTTAGTCAAGCAAATGAAATGCTTGCAGTAGGCATATGAAATCATTTTTATTTATGGAAGAATATTTTATTTCCTCTCTCCAAGAACGCATCCCTTTCATGTGCACTTTTAACATTCCCAGTGACAGTTTCTGTCGGGGTGGGTACAAGGAGTGTGGCATCGTGACAATGTGCTAAGGGTACACAAACCCTGCTGCCGGTGAAGAAGACAGAAAGTAAAAATGAAGTAAATAAACAAGAACCCCAGCGTCTAGCATACAGAGCCACTCAGGACAAGTACAAATGATCAACTACTTCAGACTTATCCTTTTTAGTGCCCACTCATAAATTACTACTTTTCCTCAAAAATTGCATTGTTCAATGTACGCTGCTGAAGAGGTCCTCAATAAACTGAGAATGACTTCCGTTGAGTATGCTTGTTATTATCAGAGCCCACGATCCGAATAAATGCACATACCCACTCACTCACACATGTAGGCTGATGAGCAACTCAGGGGGGATATTCTTGAACTTTAACTCAAGCTCTAGAGTCCGCACCTGTCTGTCCAGCGTGGTGGCCACCAGCCACACGTGGCCTTTGGCCACTTAAAATGTAGTCAATTTACACTGAGATGTGCGTAAGTATAGAGCACACATTGGACTTTGAAGTCTTAGTAACAAAGAATGTAAAATATCTTATTTGTACTTTTTATATTAATTACGTGTTGAAATGGCAATATTGTGAATATATTAGACTTTAAAACATCTACTTGTTTCACTTTACCTATTAAAATGTGGCTACTGGAAAATGTAAAACTGTATCTGTGTCTCAAATTAAATTTCTCTTGGGTGATGCTGGTCTAGACCAATGGCTGTTTTAAGGAACCTAGTCTTGGGTGGGCACTGATATTTAATGCATCCAAAGGCTAGTCAGTGTGGCCATGCATTACCACACTCCAAGGTACAAGCAATTTTTGTTTTTTGTTTGTTTTGTTTTAAATACATCTTCAATCTAATTAAGGTCAGGATATGTGTATTTGTTTTGCTTTGTTTTGGTCAAGGCTTTCAAATTCTGCTTTCATTTCAAGCAGAAAGCCAATATTTTTGTCTTTAAAAACACACTTTTGATACTACTACCAATAATTAATATAAATTATTAACCACTTATCCTTAATTATTAATTAATAATAGTAATTATTATTAGTATCAAAAGTATGTTTTAAAGACAAAAATATTGGCTTTTTGCTTGAAAATAAATAATAATTATTATTATGATTATTATAAGGATACAAAATGCCTTTTAAAAAATGTCTACCAGGCACCAATAACTAGAAGAGACATTTAACATTTATTATCTTACTATAAATAGGATAATAAAAGTGTAGATTCCTCCCATAGAAGTCCCAGCTCCTTGAGACTTAGACTATACTTACGACATTGATGGCTTACAAACAATTATCTCTTGGTAAATATTTGCTGGGTAGATGCATCAATGAATGTTGCATGTGCACCTGAGGGTGTGTGCAATGGAGTGAGTGGTGCAGAGGACTCAGCAACCTGCTTAAAATAGGCAGGTCCAAGGGCAGACGTACCATGTCTCCCTGGAAAGCATAAATTTTACTTGATGGTAGGTAGTGCGTACCCCATTTTTATATCAAAATAAAAATGAGAGAATTGTGGGAGAGACTGTTAAAATCTCATGAATTATTTAGATAGAACACATAAAGAACTTCAAAAGAGTCCCATCCTTGTTGTAGACTTTTCAGGTCTATGTTCTCAGCCTCTCACACCATCACTCCTTGGCCACAAGCTGGTCCCCATCTGTACTCTGGTGGAAGTTTGTCTGGAGTTACTCAAAGGGAGCTGCCACCATCCCCACTAACATGGAACCCACTGATGGCAGGCACCCCACAGGGGTCCTGGGTTCCTGCCCAAGCCACTCCACCCTCCAAGGGCCTTTCAAAACAGCAGTGACCAAAAGCTTTCTTCCTTTGAAGTATGGTGGATAGAGAGTTAATTTCTAACTTTCTGCTGTGAAGACACTAACATTTCCACCAAGATGTCATGATATAAAACCCTGAGTCCTCAAGATTAACAATTAAATTCTCAATATTCTCACATTCTCCTGGAAGGCTTTGCCATCTCGCTGGGAAGTGCCAAGCTGCCCTCAAGATGTAATATTCTGTTTTAGCCCAAATGTCATCCTGTGTGTATCTTTTGCCTAAAAAGACCTTGGCTCAGCTGGTTGGTTGAGTAGGAGGGGAAGGTAGTTAAATTTCTTTCTTATAGTGATAGCCACAGGAAGACTTCAACTCAAGCAGCACTCTGCCTTTTCTCCCTTCCCTCACTCATTTCCCCCTAAGGAAGAAGGGACCCAGTTTCTGACTGGGGAATTTGGGAGAAGGAGCTGACCATCCCTGCACGGCCCCTTCTCCTCTGCATTTTGGATGTATGTGTTCTGGTCTGCTCCCAGAGTGGTCCACCTGTGCCAGTATCTGTGAGTGTGAGTCTGTCTAATTCAAGGGGAAGTGTTAACAAGTTCACTGGCCACAGATCTGAGTTCATGTTCTCTAACCTTGGTTTAATCAGCAATAAAGCTGGTGATTTCTTTAATTTCTTGCATCTTTCTTTTGTTTACTTCCAAACTCAGAGGGGGAAGAAGGGTTATTGGGAACTGCCCTGTCTGGTATCAGAAGCTGTAACCTCCACTGAGGCTAAGGCTGAGGGAACAACCTTGGAACTGTAAGCCAGCAAGGAGACAAAAGCTTATCTCCCTGACAGGAGTGCCGCTTCTGTTCCTTTTACTTCACCCTGCCTGGTCCCCAATGCTTGGTCGGTGAGCCAATGACAGGTAAGATTCTTCAAGAGGGGAAGAACCTAAGACAGGCACAGTCATGTGGGAGGCCCCCAAGGAAGGACTTTAGGGGCTACAGCAAAAGGGGGTGATAGACCCTTGCCCCTCGGCTTCGACATAGCCTGAGTTCTCATGGTCTGCGAGAAAATCTTCTAATCTCTTGGCTGCCTTAGTTCCCTTGTTCCACCTAAGTCTGAAACAATGACAGAGGGTGGTGCCACCCTGTGCTGGAAAGGGCGGGTTCCCCTGGTGATCATGCCTAAAAAAGAATATGTAGTCCTGTGAAACCTGCTTGGCTTAGAATGCTCTCAGTTGAATGAGAAGGGTCCAAGGAGGAAGTAAGTTTGTTCCTCAAAGTCTTATACAACTCTTTGACCCTGATTCAAAATAGGCCGTCAGACTTCCTTGTTGTCTATTGTTTGATCCTTTCTTCCTGGCAATGAGTAATGAGGTTTACCTGAATTCTTATGCAAACGAACCCAATAAAAGCTGGCTCGGGCGGAGGAAGGAGGCACTCTCCCCTAGGGTGCTCTCCCCTAGGGAGGGTGGCCTGACGCTCCCCACTAGAGGGAGTGGCCATTCTGTTCCTACTTCCCCACAGGACCTGGTTGTCTCTGTGTATGTTTTTCTTGTGTGTCAGCGTTCCTTGGTCACTGCTGGTTGGTGGCTGCGACAAAGGGTGCTATTTTTGGGCTCCTAACTCTCCACTGGACTTTGATACAGCATCAGGGAGTAACAAAGAAGAATGAACACATCGTCATTAAATCAGATCATTGAGTTTTTAACAAACGCCTACTTTGCTTCTGCTTGGGGTCTTCTGCTGGCTTCTTTTGTGCCAGGAATGCTTTAATTCCCACCAGATGGAAGACACTTAAGGTTCCATGGAGTCCTCACATCTAAGTCAGACCCACTAGACACTGCCCTTCCAGAGCCTGTTTTCTGTCTTGGACTTGCCATTGCCCACATGAATCACAACTGGCCTGGGGAAATCACATCCACGTGGCTGGCGTGGGGCTTGGGGGAGTCCCGAAGAGTGATTGGTACAAGATGGTGGGGGTTGGACCACAGCAGAGATGGAGGCAGAAATGAGATACGTTAGGATCTTCTAGCTCTTCCAAGATCATCTTAAAGCTAACTTGAAATCTTATTCTTATGCTCATCTTTCTTCTCCCATCAAAGGACATCTAATTAGACAATGTTTCCAAAGGATTAATGGAGTGGCTTGAAGGGGATCCACTGTCTATTTATTATAAATTTTAAGAGCCATAACCATTGGTTTTAGTATCTCACAGATTTTAAAACCTCCAGAAGTTGGAGATAATTGCAAAAATTCTTTGTCCCTGATGGAGGGGAAAAAAATCACACATGTGAATGGGAACACAGAACCTTCAAGCAGGAGCACCATTGGGTAACAGGTGAGCACGGCTTTACACCGAGTGGTGCACCAGTCAAAAGGTTACTAGGGATCATTGGCATTGGCTCACTCGTTTTCTGGCAGCCTTATACGCAGTCTCCCCCAGAGGATGGTCAGGGCCAATCAAAGGATGGCATGTCCTGGGTATAAACCAAGACCCCTTTGACTTTCAGTCTTTGCCATCCATAAGCATGAAATAAAGTAAAATGGAGACCTCATAATTTGCATTAAGGTAACATTAAAATTTGTACCGAGTTTACATATTTTAAACGTGACACTGAAATCCCTTATTCAATTATTGATGACTATATGTTTGTATGATTTAACATTTAGCCAAAAGATTTCATCGAAGCATAACTGCAGGACAAGTTTAGCAAAGGAATATGGAATATGTAAATAAGTCCTCACTTGAAAATAATCAAGGTAGAAAAGATTGATTTTTTTAGTAGGGCAGTGTTGTTTGTTCAGAGAAATCTTTCATAAAGTACAAACATAATTTTTGTTAGGTTGTAAATAATTATAAAAACCAAATCTAAGTGATCAGATGGAAGATTATAAATGCATACTGGGCCAAACTATGGCATTAAAATCTCGGAAGAGCACATGTTTCATCTTTCTCCACAAAATCCCCTCCGTGGCCTCATTTGTTTTGTTTGTCACTCTGCTTCTTCCATCTTTAACAACTTTGGTTTATTCTGATGAACAGTTTTAAGGATTTATATATATACATATGTGTGTGTGAGTGTGTGTGTGTGTGTGTGTGTGTGTAAAACTCCCTCGTATAACCCTTTCATATTCACACTCTCCCCATCACCGGTCTCTGACAAGCATTGCTATGTCTTTTTCCCTTAATCTCTAGATTTAAAATAATACAAATTGGTCAACTGAAATAGAAAAAAATAAAAGTCATTAATTTGAAGAAATAAATAAATCATTTAAAAATACAAATTACTTCTAGAAATTCTTAACAGAAAGGTCACAAGCTAGAAACTCCATCATGAACAGACTTTTAAAAGAACTAGTTCAATTTTGCAAGTCTTCTACCAGCTTGTCTGAAGTGGATATCTTTTTTCCCGATTTCTCCTAAGGATACTCCACTAAAAGTGCCATTCTGGGTGTGAAGGAGAAATTCAATACATACAAGGGATGGATGCTTTAGGGTGTCAGGTATTCCTTCTCTTGCAGAGGCAATTGCAAACACCAGCAAGGTTAGTTATTAAGTAGTTAAGAACCTAATATAAAATAATAATATGCAGGACTAATATGCAGGCAAATATTTATACAAAAAGATCCTTGAAAGAATCAAAAAGTGGAAAGAACCCACATACCCTATAAAAGCTTATGCCATTAATAAAATATGATACTTATAGATTATAAAAATACTTTGCAATAATTAAAGTCTTCACATATTACAGGAGACAGGAAAGTGCTTATAATATAACATTAGGTGAAGGATGCATGTAGTTTAACAGAGTTAAAGCAGAGGCCGTATATTTAAGATGCATGGCCGATGGTAACCTTCTCATGGAGAGCTTATGACTGAGCATTATTTTTATACCATCTTTCTTTTTGAAATGTTATATAGTGAGCCATTATTAGCTTTATTATCAAATATAAATTAATAACTAGTAGTCTGACATTTTGAGCACTTCTCATGGGTGTGCTAGGTCTTTTGAATATGTCAACTGGTCTAGACTTCAGTCACCCCCCCATTCATTCAAACAGTAATCTAGATGTTGGTAGGCAAATATTCGGTACATGTGATTAAAGGCCATAGTCAGCTGACTTGAAGTACGGGAGGTTTTCCCTAGATAATCTGGGTGGGCCTTACTTAATCAGCTGAAAGGTCTTAAGAGTAGAGTTGAGGCTGCCCCGAGGAAGAAAAGATTCTGCCTGTGGAACACACCTTCTCCTCCTCCCCGAGCTCCAGCCTGCCCTTCCTGGTGGTCTGTCCTACAGATTTTGGACTTACCTAGCGAGCCTCCACAGTTTCATAAGCCGAGTCCTCACAATTAATCTCTTAATATATATTTCTCCTACTTCTTCTGATTTTCTGGTTGGACCCTGGCTGATGTGGGCTAGGAACTGTACCAAGACTTTGACATGCACACTCAAATGTTACACACCATTATTTGCTGGTGTGTTTTGACTTCCCCCAGAAACTGACCCTGTGGCAAAGTACCTAGTGTATTGAAAAGGTGATCCCAGGAAGTGTGAGAACCCCCCAAAACCCTGGAATTTATTTATAAAAAATTGTGCATTTATTTATTCATTCTTACATGTTTAAGCTTCAGTCACCTTCAAAGTACTCTCCATTTGATGTAATACACCTATTTTCACTTTTTTCTTCTGCTCAAAACAGTTTTTGAACTCATCAATTTTGATGCCTTTTCGTGCTGCTGTCATTTTTTGTTTCACCGCTTCCACATCACCCAGACATTTCCCTTTGGGGACTTCTTTCATCTCGGCAAGCAAAAGTGTTGCTGAGGGCAGGATCAGGTGAGCAGGAGGGTGGGAATCGGAGTCATGCAGTTTGGGGTCAAAAACCGCTGAGCACTCAGCATGGGGTGGGCAGGTGGGCTCTCGAATCGCCCATCATGAAATGGGCAAATGTGTGGAAAGAGTCTTCAAAAAATCCCCTGAAGTTGAACACAACCTCTCCCAACAATGCTGGCTGGTACTCTGGTGTAGGTGGGTTCCTAGAACACTCGTGAAGCGGGGGCAGCCTGTCCTACATGGGGCCCAACCTCCAGAAGACGATTCCTCCTTTGGGATGGACCAAAGAAAGTATATGTAAGGGAAAGGAGAAGTAATGCAAGGAAAGGAAGGCAGTGAGTAATGTACCGTTAAGCCAGTTAGCCCTCTGGGAAAGTGCCGAGAATTCTGGGATTCTGTGTAAACTGCTTCAGAGTTATTTCAACCACAGGATAGGTGTGAATAGATGTTTATCCACCAAAACTCTCCAGCCATTCTGGGTAAGGATGCTTCTAGGGGCATTCCCTTGGCTGCACTCAGGGCTTGCTCTGCCCTTGAGCACAGGTACCCCTCGCCCAGGAACAAGACCCAGGTAGGAGGTGCAGTGATGGTCTCCTTGGGTCTGTGTTAAAGGCAGGGGCTGAGTGGAGGGGCCGAGAGCATGGGCGGCATCTCTATTTCTGGCATTTTTACAGGCAAGGACACTAAGGCTGGGCAGTTAGTTAATTTGCAGAAGGCCAAGTAGCTAGTGAGATACAGCATTGCTCTGTCTTCAGAACCCTCTTAGACATGTTGCGACAGAACCTATAACGAACAATAAGAAAAGAAATCAGTGCCACAACATTCGTGTCAACAGAATGTGAAGTTGGCCCCTATCGTTCACTCCTTCTGTTTGGTCACACTGACTTTTAAAGGCAGTGCTGATTTCCCCTCCAAATTACCTCTGTGTCTTCCAGTTTTGAGCCCCCAGTGTCTCCCTTTCCCTCTCAGTCAACACCTCCTGGTGTGCTGTGGGCGCGCTGGCAGAGGCGGGGAGAGACAGCAGGTGGGAGCCTGGGCAGTACACAGGTGATGTTTCCAATGTGGGCCTGCAAAGATTTGTACACATGTTTTATTTCTCTTCCTGTCTTTTCCCTCATCAGGAAGTTTCTTTTGCTGTAATTTCCTTTTAACACTGAGCTCATCTGCAACATTTCGATGATACTAAGCAAATCTGTTTTCACTACATAAGATGTTTGCAGCACATTTCTGAGTCCTGTGCAAGATATTATATAAAAGGCCAACGTGAAGGGAAAATAATGAGCCTTATGAAAGACCTACTATGTGCTGTACACTGGAAAATGCACCTTAAGTATAGGTCATAGTCATGTTTTATTATTTTAATTCAGTAGATGAGGAACTGGGGCTCAGGGAGACTGGGCAATGTAATGAGTGACACGTAGTTCATCAGCGGCTGAGCTGAGAGTCAAACCTGTGACATCCATCTTCACAGTAATGGTCCTTCTCTCTGGTCACACAAAGGGCCTGACTCGAAGGGTTTGCTGAGAGATGACAGACCAAGTGATACAAACCAGAGATACAAAACAATGAAGGGGGATGTCAAAATGTTGGACTTGGTCCTTGCCAATGGAATAACTCAGGCAAGCTGTGTCACGAGTTTTCTATCAGGAAGTCTCAGGAATGACTGTGTAGAGAAACTGGAACTTCACCAGTGCGTGCAGGAAAAGACAGGCGAACATGGTGGATGCGAGCTCAGATGGGTGTGCAGCTGCCTTGGCAGAGAATAGTGTGATTTTTTTGTTGGTCACCGATCTGAATGTGTGCATAACCTTTACCAAACCTCATCTCAGGGGTGGCTCTTCTGTGAGGCCCCCCTGACCCTCTAACAGAGTCAGTCTCGTTTGATCTATGTTCCCAGAACATTCTCTCACACCTTGTAGCACAATAGTTAAGAGTGAGGGTTTTGACACAGATTTATTGCCTGGGTTAAAATCTAGGCTTTACATCTTTTTTGCTGTGACCTGGAAAACCTTACTTAACAAATTCATTTTTTTTCTTTTGTGAAAAGTGGATAAGGATGCCATGAAGTTAGGATTATTATGGGTTAATACATAAAGGACACTTAGATCCACGCTTTGCCTGGTCTTCTAGACCTGTGGTTCCTGAAGGTGGGTTTTCCCCTCAGCAGACATTTGAAAATGTCTGGAGACATTATTATTCTTACAACTGGAGAGAAGGTTGATATTGTCTTCAGTCGGTAGTGGTAAGACATGCTGCTAAATTAAACAGCGCACAGTGCACATGTGAGCCTCCTCCCCACCCACTCCCCAAAAATCAGTTGGTCAAACAGGCCAGTGATGTTGATTTTGAGAGCTACTATCCTAGACTGTTGGCTTTGTGTAAGCCAGGCTGTGTTGACTACAGAAATATCTCTGTATTTCTAACACTTCATAGTAGGACTTCAGTACGTTTTTTGAATGAATGTTCAGGAACTCAGCTGTCGGTTTTCAAAGAGGCTGATTAAATAAGCCAAAGTGAAATAACAATGAAGACGTTAAACTCTTGCTGAGATGCTATAAACAAGGCTCCAAATCAGAGTAAATGCTAACGCCCCACCCCCATTACCTTTCCCTCCCGCCATAAAACATCACACCAGTCAAGGGTCAGGTGGGTCAGAGCAGATGGGGTTGTTTCACTGCTGAGACTGCCGAAAACGAAAGGCTCCTGTGGCCCTAGGGACAAGGCAGCAGGGGGAGGAATAAGTGGGGGCTAAGGGTGGAAGAGTACTGAACACTGAGTACTGAATACTGAGTCAGAGTGGGAAACGTGTCCTCAAAGAGGCCTTATCAGAGGGGTTAGAGAGAGACCCTGATCCAAGGCTTCAGCCACGGAGACCTATGAAGACAGGTGTCTGGGCAGGGCATGCAGACACGCAGAGAGCTGCACCAGCCAGAAGGGCCCAGGTCTTTGCCTGCATTCCCTTTGGAGACACGTCACGCTGGTGGTGTCCCTGGTCTGGTACGGGCAGTCAGCTTTCCTCTGTGAGGCCTGCCAAATAAAGCCTATATAACTGCCTTTATTTATTATAATTGTAAGGCCTTTATTTTTTCCAGGTTTATTTAGGTGCAATTGACAAATAGAACCTGGAGGTATGCAAGGTGTACAATGTGATGTTTTGAATTGTATATTCAAGGTGGGGCAAAGTAGGTTTACAGTTGTTTATATGGAAAATAATACAATAATTAATAAATTCTAATACAGGAATAAACTCTGTGTTTCATGTACTCACAACTGTAAACCTACTGTGCTCTGACCCTGTGTACAGTGAAATGACACCACAGTCCCACAATTCAGCTAATTCAGGTAACCGTCACTTCACATAGTTACCTTTTTGTGTGAGAACACGTAAGATCTATTTTAAAATAATTTTAATGTGTCACATAGTATTGTTAATGTGAGTCACTGTGCTGTACATTTGGTCTCCAGAATCACTCATTCTCCCTCTCTGAAATTTTCTCCCTGTGACTGATACCATTCCATGCCCACCTCCTGCAAGGCCCTGGTAACTACCGTGTACTCTTCAAGTGTGTGAGTTGGGCTTTTTTAGATTTCACATGTCAGCGAAATCATGCACGATTTGTCTTTTGGTGTCTGGTTTATTTCATTTAAGCATATGTCCTCCAGGTATATCCATATTGCTGCAAGTGACAGAGTTTCTTCCCAGCTAGCGCAGTTAGGGCCTTTAAAATCACAAGATTTTGACCAGGAACTGCACTCGGCATGAATGAATGAATGAATGAATGAATGAATGAATGAATGAATAGAATTATATATATCTCCTCTTACCCACCTAATTAAAATTACAGTCCCAGTCTTACCTGCCCAACAGTCTGTTCCGCTCTTAGGATTCCTGTGCTCTGCTACATAAGAACCCTCGGCGTGTTATTATTGTTCAGGGGCTCACACAGAGGTGGCTCCCTGACACAACAGGATTGTCCCTCTTTTCTGCAAGATAGGATTGGCTGTCTTCGAACTCATTTCGGGTCTAAGATGACAAAGTCAACAGCTTTTAGACCACAGAAATATAATGGGATGCCCGGGGAGCACTTTGTACCTGTGAAGTGCGATCTGAGTGCCTCATAATGATGATGTTCGGAGCTGGGTGTCCTTTCAAGGGCAGTTACACTCCTTTTCTGTCTCCTTTGACTCTTGCAAAAAACAACAACTAACTGCCCACCAAGGAACAGGGCGTGCTGGCCATCCGGTTGACCAGACAGATTATGTTCAGGGAGAAGGAGCTGCCCCACTCTGTGATACGTAAACATCTGAGATTCCTGTTCTTTCCCACCAGATTTCACCCTGGGAAAGTTTTTGACAATTTTCTACAACCAAAATTTAGTAAAAATGATATATTAAATGCGAAATCATTGTCTGCATTTCTTTTTTTTTCTGTTACATGAAGGAAATCATGTCGCTTAATATTTCATAGCCAAAAAATAGTGTCTATGTGTAGTTTTCAAAGAACTACCATGCTTTCCCTCATATAGACTCATCATCTTTCGGAGCTGTTGGTGGCTTTGAAGCCGTGCTACCCAACCCCCTTATTAGCAAAGTGCAAAACCCGAAACCCAGAGTGTTACATGACTTGCCCGAGTCCCTCCAATGAGGGAAAGGCAGCGTTGGTAGTGAATCGCCAACTGAATCCTCAGCACGAAAGCCTTTAATGTCCTTTTTCATCAGGTCTTTGAACAGAAGGCTAGCACAGATCTTATGATAGTTTATTTCAGTGTTAAAATAGTAAGTTGGTGGCAGAAAGTGGCTCGGACTCTGATGGTGAAATAAAGCAGGAGCGAGTTCATCCTTCCATGCTCAGTAACCATGGACCACGAGCACTTTCTGCTGGGGCTCGCTACGGTTCTTCCCAACACTCTCGTTGCAGAAAGTTAACTGTCGTTCTGAGAGGGCGCATTTGCATACGTTGGCTCTATAGGATCCTGTTCCTGATTAAAGGGCCTTTTGTTGGAAATTCTCAGGGAAGGCGGCTGCTGCTCAAGGCTTGATAATCATTTTTTTATGCATCAAGGAAGGCACATGCAGATTCAAATTATAATCATTTCTATAAACATAGGCAAGCTGCAAATTGTGACTGATACAAATTAAACTATGTTCCTCAGTAATTATATTTTAGAGATTGTGCACCAAACACAATTTTAAACTGAGAAAACGATAATTGCGTGTTTAGTGCCTAACCCTTTGTAGGGTTTGTTTTGCCTGAGTTACTCCGAAGAAATTGATTTCCTAGGTACATTCTGAGCAGGTTCATCAGGCCATTGCCAGGACTCTCACTACATTATTAATACGCTCATCATGCCAATCACACTCCTATGAAGGGGGAGGTAGGGCCTCATGCCATCATGATAAGGATTAACCAAGTTCTCCCAAATGTCTCTTCAATCTGTTGTTTCCTTTCTATCATCGCCATCACTAGTGCAACTGAGACCTTAGCTATTTCTTCTCTGAACAGCTGTCTCCATCTCTGATTGACTCTATGTTTTCAGGCTCAGCCTCTGTGGCAGTTTCATCATCTAACCCTTTGTCCTTTCCTCTCCTTTTGCAGCCCCTCCTGTCTCTCTCTGCGTTCCACATTCCCGCCATATTGAATTGGTTCTGTTGCTTAAAGGTCCTGTCATCTCTCTTGTCCCTGATTTTTGCATGTGATTTTCTCTCAGTTTAGGATGCTCTTTCCTTCTCCTTTTCTTCAATAACTCATACTAATCCTTTAGGTTTCAGCTCAGCTCTTATTTCCTCCAGGAAGTCTGCCTTGACTGCTCAGGTACAAATTAGCTTTCTCTTCCAGGCTTCCAGGCATGATCACAGTTTTCTGTGCCTCTCCTATCATATTACTATGTGTTGAGCTCTGTTTGAATCATTCATATACTTATTTCTCTTCCCCAAAATGCATTGTGGGGCAGTGGCCTCATCTGTCTTGTTAAGCACAGTCACTTCAGCACCAAGGACAGTTTCTGTCCTGTACAAACTCAGTAGTAATTCAGTAAATGAGTAAATCAATTCTCAACACTTAGTCCCATGCCCAGCTGGATGCACAGTATTTATTTAATGAATAATACAGGAAACAAAGGAAGGCCACACATCTCTGATGAAAGGAGGCTGGCAGGGGTTTCAGGTGATCAAATGTACAGATGACAGAAGGCAGGGCGTTATGACATTTTCAATATGTACTTGTTAGATGAGTAAAGAGGTCTGCTCAGGGGAACATGGAGAGACTAGATTTTCAAGGGAGGTTGGAAACAAATGATGCCGAACAAAATCACCTAGGTTCCAATTTAGGGCAAAGTTTTCAATAAATTTCACTTCTCTTCTTCTTCTTCTTCTTTTTTTTAAACACTGGGCAAAGGTGTTTGCTCTGTGTTTTGCGAAGAAGATGAGTCATTAGGTGAAATGTCTTCAGGACAAGGTCTAAACTCATTAGCAGGTTGTGCCGAGTCCTTCCTGAGATGGCATCTGCTCTTCTCTCCAGCTGCACCTTTTTTCCCTCTCCTAATCATCCACGCCACTTTTCTGCTTGCTGTCACCCACTCAGCCACCCACCCTGTGCATGAGTTTGTGACTCAGACGCAGTTACCTGAGCGTCTTTGCTTCTGCCAAAACAGCACTCCTGTGTCTCCCTGAGATCACCCACTCCTGTGATGTTCCTGCCTTGGACGCCTGTCTTCAGACATCCCTGCACCCCGAACTACCCCGTGCAGCTTTCTGTTCAGGCACACGGCATGCCAGGATAGTTACTGAATTTTTAAATTCACAACTAACCTGCATGAAGTCAAAGGTGCTCTTGTTCTTGCATCCACTCAGGGCTGCTGGCCCCGGCAGCACAGCCTGGGGGCCTGTGGTGCGGGAGGTGCCGAGGCACGGCTGCCGGAGGGAAGAATGAGAGAGTGCATCAGTGCTTGAGGGGCTGTGAGCACCACCAGGAGGCTGGGCAAGCAGAGATTCCAGAAACAAAGCTGATTAGAATATGCCCCATGAAGGCAGGTGGGAGAGGCCTGGGAGTGGGGGGTGAGACCAGTTCGAGGTTCTGGTGGGTATGGGTTCATACTAGTCGATCCTAGAATGGCACTAGTGGGCAAAAAGGACAGACAGATTCCAGGGACACAAAGAAAATGTTTTAAAAGTTGGCAAAACATAAGAGACCCCTTATTTCACCTTTGGGAAATCTCTCTTCCCCTGGTGCAGGTTCACAGCTTTGTAACGCACACACCTCATTGCATCTCGGCTTTCGCGCGGCGTAATGCCCCGATGGGGCAATTGGGAGAAGCGCGGGGGACTTGAGGACCTGGGGCTCAGCCCCCAGAGGACAGTCCTGCTGCAAAGCTGTTAGCTGAGCTGGCTCGCTCTGTGGAACAGATGAGCTTTTCAAAGATTCAAGTTTGGTTCAAAATTCACAACTCGTGAGTTCCAAATGGTTCTAAATTTGGCTGAATGTGTTTTTCCCAAGCCGTGTGCCACCAAGCAAGACTTCGTGACTTCATCGAGTTAGGAAAACAAAGGGCCATTATTGCCTCTCTGCAGAAATAAACTTGATGAGGACAAAAGGAGTGCATTTCAAATAAGACAGCAGCAGACCCTTCATTTTGTGCATTTTCCACTCAAACAGCTTTCTCTGGCACCAGAAACAAAGCCATCCGGGGAAAGAACACCGCCAGTTACCCGCTTACTTATAAGCAAAGTGGCACTAAGTGAGTTATCTTTCAGCTTTGTTGAACAAGCAAATTATATAGTAAATTAAATCACATTTTACCGTTCAGTTGGTGTGGTGCAAATTAAGGCATGCACTTCGATTCAACCTTGTGTCTCCTGCATATTTCATAGCCTGGATGTTCCCGTGTCAGTATGGGATGGTTTCTCAGAGGACGTGTGGCTATTCTGTTTCTCAGTTGTGTTTACCAGTTCTTTGCCACTGGCCCCCTCTGAATTGTGCTGGTCTGACATCCAAATGGCATGCTTTGTTTGAACAGAATCTTTAACTTCTGGTTAATTAAGTGATAATGCCTTCCTTTTGTGTGTGTGTGTGTGTGTCCTCCAAGAAACCTAACCAAATTCTCCACCAAGATAGCTGCATTGTTGCTAAGCCTGAAAGATTATAAAGAGTATGAATTCCTGGAGACAAACAACTGATCTCAGGGAGGGAAGCTAGCTAACTTCCTCCTGGTGACACAGTAGAATGAAAAGCAGCTATTCCCTGATCCTGACAGACCTGGGTTGGCATCCTCAACTGTGTGAGGCAGGGTGTGCTAATTGCTTCGAGGTTCATTTGCTTAAAGGTGGTTATGGAAGTCAAACAAAATCACCTATGTTCCACATTTAGGGCAAAGTAAGTTTTCAATAAATTTCACTTCTCTTTCTCTCTCTCTCTCTTTTTTAACCAGGACCTTAACAATGATTGTTGTTTGAAGAACCAGAAATACCCACTCTACGAACCCTTCTTCTCAGAACACAGTCTGTGTTTCAGAATGCCGGGAGTGGTTCAATCAGTGCTGTTATGGCAAATGGAGAAAAGAAAAAGAAAAGATAACCGTGGCTCCAGGCTTGTCAGTGTGAAGCCTAATGACACTTTGTGTATATACTTTTCTGTGAAAAGGTCTCGTGGGTCAGTCCACGTTTTGGTATTTCTGACAAATGGGTCAGAGAAGATGGGGCTGTTGATTTATTCGAATGGATGTTTGGCTACAGCGCCGTGAAAACAAAAATACTATGCTAGAATTCTCTGTCACAAAAATAAGAACGAACTGACAAAACCTCAGAAGAGCCACTAAGTTCAGCAGCACCCACTTCAGCTCTGTAGTCACCTTGATCCTTCTAAGTGTTGCACTCTGGGGACTGGGGAAGACGTGTCCCTCTGCCCTTGCCATTCTAAGATTCGCGGCCCACTTCCCTAGAGGTCGTGGATGCTACTTGAATGTTTCTGTGGAGATTTTCTCCACTGTTCTGGATTTGGTATGAACTGGGGGTGAAGGGCACCAATTGTGTTTTTTTATACATTTTATTATGTTCCATTCTATTATTTAATTTTCAGGTCTTGTAACCATTCCAAAACTTAATGTTTTAATCCATAAAAGAAAAGTGTCAAACTAGGTTTTCCGGTACCTGTGACTGCACAGGCCTAAACACCCATGGCAAGAGAAGTCCTATGGTAAGTGTTAAAACAGGAAAAGACTGTCCACACCTTCTGCAGTTTTTGTTCCACTTGGATTTCGTCTCCACGGATGTTGAGCAAAGCATGCCTGTCAAGAGAAAGGGAACCCAACGGCATGGTCAACATCCACCCATGTCTTTGACCTACAGATATACTGACGGCATATGATTTGTTTGTGATATTAAGAGAATCTTTATTGTGCATGGTGAGGTGCCAGTAAATCTTCAGACATTACTGAGCCTTCCCAGATATGTATTTGTTAAATTTCACCCCAAAGAAAATGTCTTTCTGGGTAGCTCAGTTCTATCCACCCCTCTCCATTTCTACCGTCCCTTCACTGGTCCAACCAGCCATAACAATGATCTCTTAATTGGTCTGTTCTCACCACTTGGGTCCTTTGCTAAGCAATTCAATACAGCTTGAGTAAACTTCTGAACTGTAAATCTAGTTATGCATCTCTTTCTGTTGAAAATCTTTTATTGTCTGCCCAGTCTGGGAGGATGAGTGCCAAACTCCTCGAAATGGTTCTCACGGTTCTTACTCTGACACCCACCTTCTTTGCCAGCTTCTTTTCACCCCTTATTCCTAACTGCGCCCACGTGGGCTCCCTTGAACTCTCCTTTTTCTGTATTCTCTCCCACTCCTCAGTCTTTTCCAAATGCTGTTTCTTTGGGCCGAAATCTCCCATGTCTCCTTTGTATTAACCACATTTTCATTCATGTTTATGGGCTCAGCTCAAGCTGCTCCTGGCCCGGAAATCTCTTTTAAACTCTGAGCCGGGTCAGAAACTACTTGTAAAAGCTCTTCGGGAACTGTGTACTTTTCTTTGTAACATTTGCCCCATTGGTCCTTTTACACTTGGCTTGATGATGATTTGATCAGGGTCTACTTCACTGTATAAGCTTTAGGAAGCAAAACTCGTGTTTGATGTCCTTCCCACGGCATCTCAGCCCTGAGCTCCATATGTGAATGATGTTGAATGAGTATATGTGAACAATATAAATGAGCAAACAAAACAGAAAGAATCTCACAGGTACACAGAACAAAAAATGACTGCTAGAGGGGAGGCCAGGTTAGGGGATGAGTGACAAAGGTGAAGGGATTAGAAGCACAGATTGGTAGTTACAGAATAGCCACAGTGATGTAAAGTATAGCATAGGGAATACAGTGAATAATATTGTAACAACTACGTATGGTACCAGGTGGGTACTGGAAATATCAGGGGAAACACTTTGTGAACTATGACTGTCTAACCACTATGTTGTTCACCTGAAACCAACGCAATATAATACTGACTGTGAACTATAATTGAAAAATATCTAAACATTAAAATTTGATCAGTGCACAAGAGAATGGTCAATGGAAAGTGAAGAAATCACTGCTTTGGAGGAAACTGGAATACTGTCTACTACCCTGGCTTTCCTGGCAGTAGATTTCTGTCCTTGTTTTTATTCATGAGAAGGTTGGACCAAGAGTGCAGCAGGCACAGCGACCACTGACCACAGTTATGAAATGCTTCAGGAGAATCAGGATTTCCCCAGAACTGCATCCGTGACCACTTCTCACTTCACACCCAGCGCGAATGGTTTCCACTGACCTAGGCCTTCTGCCATGGTTTCTGTAGTATCCCCACTTCCACACAGTTGAGCCATTGAGCGCAAAGTCCAGGGAACTCAGGGCCCTTTTCATTCAGTTAACCTCCCTGTGACTCATTAGAGAACCGAAAAATGACTGGACATCAGCAACAGGAAGTTTGCTCATTAACAAGGAAGGTGTTCTGTTTTGATGTGATTTTTTTTTCCAAACTGGTTTAATTTGTGGTCTGAGGTTTTCTTTTGCTTTGTCTTGATGTGTAAACTTCAGGAGTAATCAGTTCTGACTTGCAAACACTGCTTTACCAAGGAGCACACACTTAGAAATGTTAATGTTGGGCAACCTTAATGACAAGGAAAGACCTCTGTGGCAGGGGAAGGCAATGTCTAAAAAATTTGGTTTCTATTAATAATAATAAAAATAATAAAGTGGGAATAAGTACTCAAGTTTTAAAAGTAAGTAAAGGGGGGATACAGAGAGGATTCAAAAACATACAAACAAAAACCCTCTTGAGAGGCCACTCAACATGTACTAACACAGCTGTCATCAACGGGAACTCAGGACTTGTGACCCTTCTACATTTCCAGTGTGTTTATCCCACTGTGCGTGTTCTCACTTAGTACTTTTCCCATTAACTCTAATTTGTCCCATTGAACACAGGGAACTCCCCGCTCTAATTGAAAGTGAATGTAAGTGCTTTGTATTGTAGTTAGGAGTTCAGGGTTTCCACCCTATAACCGGATTATAATTTACTTCCCTCAGGTTCATCTCTCCCAAGTGTAATTATATTAGCTTGTGCATTTCTTTTCATCCATTTTAATGATAATAATAACAACATTAACAGTAAATGCCATTTGCAAACATCTACTATGCTTTAGGCATTTTGCATATACATGCATTATGTTAATTATACAAACATTCATTGGGTACCTGTTATGTTTCAGCTACTGAGTGCAATAGGCTGCATGTTTGTGTCCCTCAGTTTCTATGTTGAAGCACTAAACCTCAATCTGGTGGCGTTTGGAAGTGGGGCGTTTGGACAGTGGGTGATTAGGCCATGTAGGTAGAGCCCCCACTATTGTCCATGGAAGTGGGGTTCTGGTGGTGTTGTGAGAAAAAACATTATGAAGGACCCACAGAAGAGGATGAGGTCTGGTGGTAAGACTTATTCAAGAAGCAAAATAAAAAAGACACTCCTCCAGCGTCCTGTCTGTCGCACCGTGGAAAATCAGGGCCAGAAATAAGAGTCAGTGTCCAGAGATCCTGTGCTATATTAAAGCTTAGCCCTTTGGAGCCTGCGCCATCTCCCGTGGTCCCCAGTAGTTGCTTGGTCACATAGTCACGTGCTCCTGGTGAGAGGGAGTACGCTAATGATGGGGAGAGTGAAGGTCACTGAAATAGAAAGAAAGAAAGGGAGAGAAAGAGGGAGCTCATTGTTTCTCTGGGATTATGTTAGCTTGGGTTTGAGATGGACCAGATGCTTTTCCAAAATAACCAAAACATTTCCCAAGTTTTTGTGAGCCTTTGAATGGGTGCATCTCCTAGTTAGACTGACAGGCCTCTGTGGTCAAGCACTTCCCCTGTGTCCCTCACCTCAGTAACCCAGCAGCACGGAGGGGAAGGGAAGAGTGTTAATCCCCTTAGGGAGCAACGCTGTGGTCCCCTGGGGTGTGAAGCTGTGGAGTCCTGGTGAAGCAAACAGCTCACGTTCCCCAGTTTATTAAGCTCAACGTCTAATTCCCTTTGCTCTCTTTCTTATTAATTATCTAACTACCTACAGTAACACCACAAGTGAGTTTAGTGCCCTTGTAAGTACAGCTAACAGAGAGATTATTAGTTTCCCCACCAAGTAGGGCTCCAGCAAGAAGGCAGCTGTCTTCAAAGCAGAAAAAGGGTCTTCACCAGGAAACACATTGACTGGCATCTTCATCTTGGATTTCTCAGTCTGCAGAAGTGTGAGAAATGATTGTGGTTTAAACTCCCAGCCTGTAGTATTTTTGTTATAGCAGCCTGAGCCGATGAAGACGCTGAGTTTTCCATTCTCAACACAGCACAGCCTCATCATGCAAGAATTTTAAAGAACCTGGAGGACTGGTGGCTTAGTCTTATTTCTATCCTAAGTCAATTAGGTGGCTCTTACCACCCCTCTCACCCACCTTTTTGCTCATGATGGAACTAAGGCTTACGGGGTGGAATCTGAAGATTCGGGGTCCACTGTAATGCACGACTGAGCTGAGATTTTACTCCTCGTCTTTCTGATCCCAAAGCCCTTCCTTGTTGTGATGGTTTGTTCAGTCATGAATTTCTCCACTTATTCAAACATTATGCCAACCATGCGCCAGACAAAAATGAGTATCGCCCTCGATTGCTTTGTGCATCTCCCAGTCAAACAGAAGAAAGTGGAGTAATGAGGAATTTCATCAACAGTCTCGCGTGCCTGGGCCCATCGGTTTTCCTGAGACACGAGACTTCCTGTGATGGAGCCAGAAAAGTCCCAGGGATACTAGAATAACAGACAATTATGGGAACAAACAGAAGTGAGAAAAGTAGGAAGTTCCTAGTGATCTGTCTAGACCACAACCTGTGATTTATTATAAGACACAACAAAACCAGTGGTGTCCTAAAGGGCATAGGAAGGCTTTGCTGTATTACCACTAGTGTATCCATAACTGGGCCATCGTCAAACTCAAGGAAGGAAATTGTTTCTTCCCCATGGTAAAATTCTAATGTATTACCACGAATGCTACTAACAGTAGAAGAAGGAGACCTTCTGGTCCGTATTCCAATTCTGAGTCTACCTGGCAACTCTGAGGAATAAGATTGTAGAAGTAAGTGGAGCATGACATTGTTCTGTGTCATCATGAGCGACAGCCTGAAAGAAGAAGACTAGAGATTGAAAATATGGGAGGAGAGCTCTTTCAAGATATCTCAAGATTTTTAAAAAGAACAGTAACCATTCTTCATTCATTTAATGGGCATTGCTTTCTTCAATGCTAAGAACTTAATGCTATTAATAGAGCATGAACGCGTATTCCCTGATTCCAAGAGCAGACAGAGGGACACCAGAATCTAATGAATAATTACAAAGCAGAGTGGTAGGTGCTAAGACTGAATCAGTATTTACAGACTGTCACCATATTCACAGCTCTGCATTTTTATAGTAAAAGCCTGACACTGATCTTCAAAGAAATTAAAGTTAGTTGGAAAACAACTTTTCTGTATAGTCTTATATAAAACAGAAAAAGACACAGACAACATGCAATGATACACAGTGAGTAAATACAGGGCCAGGACGTGTGTGTAACCAATATACTTACATATTGTACCACATAAATATTTACTTTCTTAATGAAAGTACCAGAAAAAAATCCTTCTTATGGCTTGCCCAATAAGGAAGTGCATCATTTCACACAACAAACCTAGAAATTGAGAAGATGTCGGGCTTGGAAGGTCAGGACTCCATCAAAATTCTCTGTTTTCTCTTTCCTCTTGCGTCTTCTTGGCTCTCAGATTTCTTCTCTTCATGGTTACAAGATAGCTGCTGGTTTTATTCTCTAGGAAAACTCTGCATGTTTCTTTGCTGCCATAACAAAGCACCTCAAGCTGGATGGCCTTTAAAAAGCAGAAATGTACTGTCTCGCAGTTCTGGAGGCTGGAAGTTTGGAATCAAGGTGTCAGCAGGTCATGCTCCCTCACATCTGTAGGAAAACCCTTTACCCCTCCTTTTTCTAGGGAGTTGCTGGCCATCTTCGGTGTCCCTTGACTTGCAGTCACATTGCTCCGATCCCTGTCTTCGTTGTCACACGCTGTTCTCCCTGTGGTTTCTGTCTCCCCACAGCTGTCTTCCTATGAGGACACTGGTCATATCGAATGGGGGGAGGGGGAACTCTACTCCAGTGTGACCTCGTTGTAACTAGTTACATGCTACTTCCAAATAAGGTCATATTCTGAGGTACTGGGGTTAGGAATTCAACAGGTCTTTGGGGGGGCATACTTCAAACAATATTATTTCCCTCTCTCATGGAACATCTGGTCTTCCCTAGGATACAGAAGTGTGTGTGGTCTCTACTCTTTCCCATGTTCAGGGTAACTGGGCTGGGGCGTCTGTCAAGAACTATGAGGAGTCTGAATTTTTTCTCTACTTGCAAACTAATAAATCACCCTGCTACAGTTTCACCGAAACTTACAGAAGACACAAAACTCCTAGATCAGAGATAAAAGATAAATGCAGTCCAGCACAAATAATACCCCTCTTTATTTACAAAACTATAAGCAGGTAATTCTGTAACATAACACCATCACACTCAAGCACAGCATATGACATTTTAGATGAAATGTTCTAATTAAAGCTATAAGTGATTACACCCATATTATTCTACTAACAACATTCAAGCAGGCGTTACTTCTGCCGGACCCCATATATTACTCTCAATGATACCAGTAGCCAGACTAATATTTTTGCACTGGCTTCCTGACTTCCAGTTCACAGAAGGCAACAAAACCATGGGTTTTACAGTAGCATGGTTAGGCAGCAGAACGTGTTCCCAGGAAAAAAGCATCAGGGAATCCCAGTTTTATAGAAGATGGCAGCTAGAAAGCTGGCTCTGTCTTTGCCATAGAAAAAGACATTCTCTTTATTACCTTGGCCAGTAAACAAATCCACTCCAGATGGAGACACTATCTCTCTTCCACGGCTGTTTTTATACAAATATCCTGGAAATGGCAGTCTGGTACAAAATTGCTATTTATTATGTCTTTCTCACGTGATTTTCAGGAATGTGAGAAACCCATGGACAATTGTGACCTGACAGGTCAGACCTCCCCCCACTATGATTCTCCTGTTATACATTAGGCTTAATTTTAGAAGTCTGAGAAGCCCATGGCAACGTTATGTTCTCCAAATCTGTGTAGTGCAACCAACAGGCAGTGACAACTTGATTTTGTTTAGAGACCAGAAAAGTTTCCTTGGGCCCCGGATAGCTAGGTATTTCAATTAAAAATCTGTATTCTTTTAAAAATGTTTCCATGAAAATGTGTTTATCAGGACACTGAATTATGGATTGAAAAGGCACTACATTTAACATGTACGTCAAAGAACTAATGAGTCACTACAATGAATTCATTAGTCTTTGTATTGGCACATAATTGATGTCTATCGGATGAATGAACAAATGAATGGTAACTAGATTACAGCTAAATATAATTCAGGTTTGATTCAGTATGAGCTCTTTACAGCTAACCTATAATTTTACACATTATATCATTTGTGTGGCAGTTTAATTTAAAACAGTTCAGTATAAACAATGTAATATATGTAGATGTCCATACAAATTAACTTTAATCGATACCTAGTGGCTGTTAAATTGCTTTAGATGCACTGACTCCCAAATCAACAGCACAAAGTAGCTATTTACAAGTGCTTCAGATATCATGATCAACTTGTGTAAGAGGACCTATTATTTAGCATAAGAGAGTTAGAAATAATTTCTCATGGGTTCAACATTTAAGGCTGACTGGAATGGCTTCATGAGCCACAGTGCCCTTGCACAAGTGATGGGTAAAATCTAGCAAACCAGCCACACGATCCGGCCAGTCACCTTCAGAACATCTGCATCTAGAGCTACCTCAATCTTCTACGTACTAGAGACCTCTACTGTGTCGTCTGATCAGAGAGAGGGTGAGACGGTTTAACCCTCTTTCAGATTATGGATGCATTAACCTTGGAGTGGACATCCAGAAGAATTTGGTCTAAAGTTTGTTTCTGTTTTACACACTACGTTGTTGTTAAGTTGTTAGGAGAGGGATGTATAACTCATTTGTTCCTAACTCCAGGTAGTTACCAATATTTAGCAAATTTAAACATTTAGCAATATTTACCTAATAATCAGGACAATGACCAAATGAACATTTTGCAGAAACACATCTGTTCACCATCTCTTTCAGCCATGCATGTGACAAAAGTTAAGTCTTTTCATGGGGCATTAGTTTTGTCTTTACAGACTTAAGCAATACTGGATTTTCACAGACAGTCCTAATGGAAATGTTTCTAGAATGTTTGAGCAAAAACATTCTGTCTACTACCAAGCATCTGAATGAAGCTCTCAATTTGTTCCTCCAAGTTCCTCCATCTGAGTTACTGCTATTTTTCTCACTAATAGCTATGCATTCATTCATTTGTTAATTCTCCAAATATTTTAAATATTTTAGAAATAAAAATGTGTGTCAGGTGATGGACTCAGTTTTGAGTTAAGTGATAAATAAGACATATTTGAGAAACATGCACACACAGATTTTAAATTTGCATGACATGCTAAATAAGACTAACATATAACTTTAGCATGTGCTTATTTTATAGGTTCCAAATCGTTTTCCAGTTTAAAGTGTAAGTCCAGTGCACTGTTACTTTTAAGTAAGATTCAGAGGATGGCATGTTTTGGAAACAGAAACCAAAACCAGTTTGTCCACACCCTCAGGGCCAAGGTGTGTGTCTGCAGAACCATAGTACCTACAGGATCCCAAAGCCCCAGGACCCAGTTTTAAATTGCTGCTCATTCTTGCCCCACCCCTGGAGCCTTCATCTGCCCATGGAGGCTTAATGTCTTGTCTCGAGCATGTCCTGGATGCTGGACATCCAGAGCTCAGCTTCAGAAGAAGGAAGCAAACCTGAGGGGGTGGCAGGAATGACAGGATTCCGTTGGAGAAGATGTGAGTAGGAGCCAGGTTTATCCAAGGCTCCCAGAAATGGAGGTGGTCAAATGGGTAATGGGTATTTTCTGGAGCAGACTTCCAGTTTACATGTTTCACTCACCATCCGCATTTGTGAAATGAGAGAGCTCAGTGGGTGAATTCATTCAACCGAACTTCACGGAGCACTCGGATGCCAGACCTTATGTTTTTTTAGATTCAAGAAACTTGTCACCCAGTATGTGACGTAAATTTAAAGAGAGTTGGTCATGCTGTTTGTGATCGAGGTCGATCACCGGAATTCCAAGGGATGTTAAGATCTTAGGGAAAAAAATCATCCGTGGTAGTACTTTTTTCTTAAAAAGAAGGCTTTTGAGCCTAACAGAGGAATCAAAGAAATGTTTCTTGTAAATGTATCTTTCAGAAATGTAAGAAAATGCATGAAGTGCATTGAGAGTACCTCTTACTATATGCTACAATCAGTCCTGAACAAAATTGGGGCCATGCCTAAGAAATACAAAAGGTCGCATGGGGTCTCCTGACGCATGAGCACATAGCATCAGCGCTGGTTCTTCCACCAAGCACAGCACGTTCAACCTACCCAAGGGTTTGGGGTCAAAATTACACACACTACCTTATAGTCTCACTTTACATTTGTAATGTTATTCAATGCTGGCTGCGGGTTCAACGTTAATACTGAAAAAATGTTTTCCTTTGGAACTCTCGCTACAAGAGAATTTAAACCAAAAGCATGCATTGTTTTGTATGCATGCTTTTCTGTACACCTTGAATAAAGTGAAATTTTGAAAGATTCCTAAGGTGACATAGCCATATTCAAGTTTCAGATAGGAAACTGAGGCCCAGAGAATATACAGCTCATTCTCTCTTCCAGTACAACTCCCCTCCCTGTAATTTCACAGCATTCTGTTCATCCCACATTGCATTGTTAAATTCTTGTTTTAAAGCCTTCTCTCTCTCTCCCCTTATCATTAGTCACGCTGGGGCAGGGAGTAGGCGAAGAAGTGGCTTTATCTCATAGAGCTTAGAATTGTCTGAGTCCTTAAGGCTCTGCCACCTAGTTACGTCTGAAATAGGATTACAACCAAGGTACTATTTTTGCTAAAGCATAAAATTCGCACTGTCTTTGTCATCTGAGCCAGAGCTCTTTGAAACATCTTTTCGAAGTGTTTCTCACGGACCATTCAAAATAAGCCGTAGGTATTACTGCATGTGTTTATATATGGTATAGTTCTAGTAGTCTTATTATATGTAATATGTAGTATATGATTATACTCATATATCATGTTGAATATATTTATATAATATATATTACATATAATATAAATATGTGCAATATTATATATATGAACAATTTTGAAGCTACATGTTATTCAGCCACGACTATTTTCTTAGGATTAATTTCTAGAATTAATTTAAGTCGAAGAAAAATAAAAACAAAATGAGTCTTTGCTATGTACCTCCACAGTTATTAGAATACCTGCTTTCCTTAACCTTTATAAACATGGGATTGTATCATTCTCTTTCTTAAACCAATATAGTTTACTAAGGAAAAAAAAGCTCAGTTTTGTATTCTTTTGAGTCTGAGGAAATTGAATTTTCTTTAGGGCCATTATGTAGCTTCTCTTGTGTTCATGTCCTTTTCCCATTTGTCTACATGAGAGTGAAGGGAGGTATTTATCCATTTAGTTAAGTTTGATAGCCCTTTATATTTCATTTTCAAATTTTAAGAATATTTTTATAGTCATAGAGCTTTCAAATTTGTTCCTTATGTTAGACCCAAAACATTGCAAAAGAATACCTAATCTTAGAATGCAGGCTGGCCAGTCATGGCCCAGGGATTTTGCCAGTAAGAGGAAATAACAATATTCAATAATAAGTACATAACAGTAAGTGTAAAAAAAGCAAAATTCCAAAATTCTGTTTACAGTTAAATGATAGTCTAGTTTGGCACTGGAGTCATTATATTGTATTTGAGAATATGTTTTGACATCTTTTCGTTATCTTAGAAAAAATCTGTTCCCTCTCCTGAGCCTCATTTCTTCAATGTAGAGGGTTTGCATCGGATATTCTTAATGCGTTTGGCTTTAGTGTTCTGTTCATCCTTGTTCTTTAGCTCCACACGGGGCGACCTCCCTGGTCAGGCAGACCTCCAGCCTGCACAGCGGCCGCAACAGCTGCACTGAGCGCTGCGCCTGCGCTCTTCCGGGTGTCGGAGACGGCAAACACGCCCTCTCGACCCTTCCGTGCAGTCTCCCGTATCAAACTCATCCTGTTAGGTCCATCTCATTCCTACTTACTTTACGAAGCATTTCCTTGGTTCTACTTTGTTGGAAATTACCTCTCCCTTTGTGTTCTGTTCTCAGTCTCCTTCATTTACAGGCCGCCCAGCTGGGGTGGGGATGGGGGGCCGCAGGCCAAGTATGACATAAATTACATGCCTGTGTCCACAGCTGCGCTGAACTTTCCTTTGAGTCTTTCTCTGGCCCCTTGGCTTATCCTGCTAGCTGAATGCTATGCTTATCTTCACCCTGGTCAGAGCAAGGCCATATCACCCCACTTTCCTTGCATTTAAGTGGGGCCACAAGACAGATTTTACTGTAATGGACGGTGGAGGAAGTGATGTGGACTGGGTCCAGGTCTGGTCCATGGGGACCTCCCACCCACTGCCCTCGAGGCAGTCTTTATATGGAGGGAGGCATATCTGTCATCATCCTAGGATTCTGATGCAAAATTATACCTCATCTTCTCTTCCCCCAAACCTGCCCATGACCTAGAACTGCCCTTGACTGATTTTGTTCTGATTAGAGGCATTGCATTTTGGGTCTTTATGTAACCTTAGCTAATGTCCCTCCTGCGGCGGCTATGAAATAATAAGCCCTTCATGAAGTAGACAGTCAATGAAAATGTCAGTGGATCACTCCAAATTAAGAACACATGGAGTAACAGTTAGAATTCCATATGTATTTTCCTGCTCCATGACCCTCATTTCTTTAGCACCGTAAAATTTCTGCTGAGAAGGTCCTACCGATGGTTGAGATAATTAAGTGGTAGTGGGAAAGAAAACCTGAAAAAAATTCTGCTTCCTGGTAGGGCAAGTTGGATTATTAAAGGCCTTCCAATGACATCAACTTTTATTCACTTACCCTCTTTGTTAATGACATTCACGTCGTATACATGGGCTTTTTCACCCATTTTCTTCATTGACTGTTTTAGCTAAAGTGTTAGATTTCACCCAGGTCTGTTTCTGTCTCCTGATTCTGTATTTTTTTCATAAACATACATTTATTCAGGAAATATAAGTACTAGAGTCCTTGATATTTCAATGATCATTCAACATGATGAAGTACTCACATGTATCCTTTTAAGTCTACACCAAATGATGCTGACATTTTTTTCAGATAAACCATAGCCATTTCTTCTACCAAATGCTATAATATCCATTTAAATTGTAAACAAAGTACTTGAGCCAAACTATGTGAGTACTTGAACAAAATGACTTTTAAAAATTTAGAAAAAAAATAATGTTTTATAAAACATCTGAATTATCAAACCTCAAAGAACTAGGCCACTAGAATCTGGTACATTGCTAACAGATAAAGTGGTTGTGTTAAGACAGCACATAATTACCAGGATTCCATCTTCACCTATTTTATGCCTTCATATCTTGGTATCTTCTCTGGGCAGACTATCGATGCCATTGCTCTCACCTTCCGGAGAACAGACAACCAGTCCGGTCCTGGTCAGAAACCATATGTAATGATGTGAAGGAAGTCCAGACTTCCATAAAGCACTGTGTAAATAACCAGGAAAACTTTCACTACCCAATAAAGGTCACATGTGAAGGGAGATATTCACCAAAATTACATAATAATGAGTGTTGGGAGCTGGAAGAGGTAGTTGAAGTCGTAAAGTTCTTTCCTTCCACTTTTTTTTTTCTTGTTATTTAGCAGAGGAATCTGAGTCCCGGACAACCCTGGTAGGTGGTCTAGGATCTCATAATAATGGGTGGGGAGAGAATCAGGTCAGTGCTTCCTCCAGAATGAGTCAGGATCCAGTGGATTTCCATTCTGGAAAGGACTTTGGAATGACTGTCGCACTGGCATTGAACATGGGATTCTGTGGTAGGGACTGGGTGTAATATATACCTGTCAGCTAGTTGCATTAAATATATATCTCTAATTATTACAACATGTCTATGAGGAGCTATTATTATCTTCATTTAAAAAATGGAGAAATTGAGGCTGAGTACAAGTTGATGTTAAGAAATGTGTAGTCATTCAGCAAGTTGCTTAGTTGGCATTTAGCTTTGGATCTTTCTGGACTCAAAACTCCTTTTCTCTCTGACATTATGTCAGAGCCAGTTCCATAAAACCCATGGCTCACTGTCCTGGTAATTAAGAAAGAATGAGGTCTTAGCCAGTATTTCCCATAGTCTTAAAATACTAACCTTTTTCCTCATTCTAAATTAATCCTCTATTCACTTTATAATAACAATGTTTTATATCAGGAAACTCATGGCCTAAATGAGGAAGAAAGACACAAATAATGTTAACTATAGTATTACATGTTCGGCTCATACTAACTTTGGATTCTGAATTTGTCCTTTTGAAATTAGGTGCTTTTTTTCTCTCTTTTTATCAGTTCATTGGAATTTTGTCAGGTTGAAATGAGGTGTGTGATTATTCTTTGTAATCAGAGAAACTATTCAAATAGTAGTTCTTGAACTTGTTTTTATTTACCCATTTCTTATTTACTGATTTCTTTACTTCTTCCTAACAAGGTAGAGTGTAATATCCAGCACAGTCCTCACCATCTTTAGTGACACAGCCCGCCAGTCTTGACACTTAGGAGATGCACGGCTTTGAGAAAACAGTTGGGCTAGTTTGGATCTCAGTTTCCAAAGTTATTTAGAGACTGGGGTCTCCATGTCCTCCTGAGTGAATGGTGCATCAGTTGCTAGATTCCAAAGCTGCTGAGTAGATAAAGTAACATCATGGATCTAAATGCAAAGTTCCATGCTAAGAAATACATTGCTTTTTAATACATGTGTCATATGCTTGTTTCAAAGGAGCACAGGTATATTTTAGGACAATCTCCTGGCCGTATCCTGTGACTTGTGGGAGAAAACTGTCACGATAGAATCATGCCTTTTATCAAAAAAAGGAATTTGGAAAATGTTAGGGAGTGCAGAATTTATCTAGACTTGTTGTTGGTATAAATCAGAACAGTGCAAAAACAGGACACAAGAAATAGACAATATGCAGTCAGCGTGTGTGTGTGTGTGTGTGTGTGTGTGTATGTGTGTGTGGATCCATATCTGGTGAGGAAGGTTTGGGAGGAATAAGGTGGGAAGCCTGTCCCTTTGACGATCATAATCTCATGGCTTTGACTGAGCTCACTCTGAGCAGGTCTGCCTCTGCAGACTAACCAGCTGGTAGAGCTCTGCATGTAAAGGTTCACTAGGAGGTACAGTTTTCTCACCCTTGCCTTTCACAGATGTAGAATGAGACCTAGAGAGAGTTTGTTCTTCTTCCAAAGTGCTTAGCGTAATATGTTAATAGGACTAGTTTTATTTCTTTAATACTTGTCTTCCCCATTGGGCTTCCAGGACCACAGAAGCAGGGCCTTACTCGTTTTGTCACCCATGTCTCTGTGACTGACCTCCAGAATGTTCTTGGCCCATAGTAAATATTTATTATATTAGTGAACAGGGTCAATATTTTAATGAGAACTATTAGACTTGAGTCTTACAATCAACAATGTCCTCCAATTTAGACCTTGGTTATTGCCTCCAGATAAAATTACACAAGCAGTAACAGAAATTTACAGAACTGGAGGGGAAAAATCACCTTGTAGAAATTTAAAGTTATGTCCCATTTTCTGACCCTTCCTTCTGTAGTGACCTAATGAATTATTTTTATAACCATGACTCTGAGATAATTATTATAGTAATGCTTTCTTTTTATAAAATGAGTTGATATCACATAAAATATTTTTGAGGATCTGTTTCATTTTTTAATACTTTAGAAGAATCCCAAAAAGGATGGTTTGGGTATCACTCAACTTCAGAGAGACTGCAAATGAATGGGTGAGTGAAGTGACTTGGTCTCACACACAGAGCTGAGGTTCCCACTTGACTCCTAATCCAGGTTCTGGGTGCCTGGGGGGCACTTGTGAGGACTCAGCATGCCACATGCTTGTCTCTGAGCCCGAGTGCACAGCTCTTTCTGCATGAGTCACTCATCCACCCTTCATAAGTTGGATAACTTCCTAATCATTCTGCAAGTCTCAGCAGAGACATAACCTTTTCCAGAAACCCCTCCCACATGCATCTTTTCTTCATTTTGGCTCATGTGCTTCCAAGTGCAGGGAAGGGCTTCTTGCCTGCTTTCTTCATCCCGAAATCCCAGTGTCCAACACAGTGCACATGGGCAGTGAAATGTCAAGTAGTTGAATTATTTAATTCTGTACAATCTACATAAGCACAAAATAGAGCTGGCTGTGATAAATATTTGTTGAAAGTGGTCTATTTTGCAACTCCTTCTCTACCTAGGGGTCTCCTGTGCTTTTCCTATGGTGCTGCAAGTGCAGAAAGTGAGAAGACAGATAAGCAATCACGATATATTAATGCTCCCTCCAGGCCAGCTGTGTTATTCTGGATGCAGTGATGAAGGCAGGGGGACATTTCCCTGACTTCAGTGGGCTTAACCTGGATGTGAGCTCCATGACTCCACAACTGGGTTATCAGTTCTCATTGCCTAGAACTTTCCTTTGTTCTGTGCTCAGTTTTCTCACTGTTTCCTGGGAGGAAAGCGGAGCTCACTCAGGTCAAAGTGGCATTGCTACTGTTTTCTTCAGTTTTTAATGGCCTCTCACTTACACTTCTCTTGGTTTCTTATCCGACTCTGCAGAGCACACTTATATGTTTAATCAATAGTGAATCCAGCAAATATTTATTGAGTACCTACTATGTGCTAAGCTCTATTCTAAACCAGGTACTACAGCAGTGAATAAAACTCCTTGCTTTCATAGAACTTATGTTTTAGCATTTAGTTAAATTTGTAATTTTTTGTAAAAATATCTATAATTTATTATTTCAGTCAATGTAGCAGATATTGTTGGTGTTCTTTACAGCTCCTGTTTTCATTTCAACAATATAATGTCCCAGTTTTCATCAGGTGGGGGGCAGTCTTCTGTTTCAAGAGAAAGTGAGTCCTTCTTCAGTCCCAGGGAGTGAATGAGGGCTCACCTTGTCGTTGGTCTTATGTCCCTGGTGAGTGGTGGGTTTGGAAATGGGCATGTTACACAATTCTGGCCACAATTAATGATACAATAAAGAGAGGTCTACCAGGGGCCCTGGCAAGACTTGTTTTATTCTTAAAATTGGACATAAGACATGGATGCTTGTTTTTCCCCATCTAGATGTTGTCATTCCATGTGACATCTGGACCTGGAACAGCCATCCTGGGACAGTGAGGATGAGCCTCACTGAAGATGTCAGAGGGGAAGGAAAGACAGAATCCCTGCTCTTGATAAAGACCTTGGGCTGCTAAATGTATTCACCCTAGGTCTGCTGTACTGCTAATGGCTTGTTTTGAAAGATACATACTTTTCTCCACTTTTTAGTTGGCTTTCTGTTGCTTACAGCTAAAATTGACCCCACTATCAGAGTGGGTTGTAGAACTCTGTTTGTTTTGTGCACAGTAGAGTATAATAGGGATCAGGAACCTTTTTCCATGAAGGGACATACAGTGAATGATTTTGGCTTTGTGGATCTGATGGACTCTCTCACATCTTCTCAAGTCTGGTATTGTAGGTGGGAAACAACCATAGATAACATGCAAATAGGTAGCCATGGCTGTGTTCCAAAAAACTTTATTTACAAAACCAAGGCCTGGGCTGGGTATGGCCTGAAGACCATAGTTCCCCAGCCCTGATACAATGGGAAGTCCGTGGATTTTGGATTTACACAAAATATACTTGAAGCTCGTCTCCATTATTCTTGCTCTGTTTTATGATATACATTTAATCATATGATTTTCATATATTGAGTTGTTTACATGATCCATGTTTCTTTCTAGCAACTAGCAAATAAGATTCATAGGGAATCATCTTGCTTCTCTTATACACTGCTGTATCCTTAAAGCTTAGAAGAGTGTTGAATGGCATAATAATTATACGTGACTGAGATTCTTAACTGCATACTATTCCTGCAAGAAGAGAGGGACTATATCTTGCACATGTCACCACAGTACCTTAATAAAGACTTTCACGAAAATACCTCCATGCCAATTAGCTGATTGCAGAATGAGTACAGGAAATACCTCCTTTAGCTTTCTATGCCACAATCGTCAAAATCTCAACAATCTGCCAGCCAGGTAAATGGTATTGGTAACTGTACTAGTATATTAATTATAGTAATGTGACATAACATGACATAACATGTAATGTGTGTATACATAGATGCCTTGGAGGGCAGCGCCAGTTTGTATTGCAAATACAATCTTTAAACTGTCTGAAATTCAAAAAGTGCCCATTAAAAACTCAGTTTACTGACCCATTAAATAATGGGTCAATATACTTAATTAACTTAAAAATGAAGACATGAATTAAAAGGTAACAAACCTTCACTGAACACCTGCTGTAGGCCCAGACTTCTAGTTTTGGGCATTGTAAACCTATCACAGCCTCCTCCTGAGGGATGCTCCTTAGAAACATTTTACCCACAGAGACATAGAATCTGAGGGAGGTTAACTCACCGATATACACAGGTCACGGGAGTGGAACTGGATGCAGATATTGGCCTTTCTCACTAAAGCATGAACTCCTTGCAGAAGAACATACTTAATAATTACCAAGCCAATTTCCAAGACCAGGGTCCCAAGGAAAGTAGTCATAAAAAGTGTTTTTGTAAGCTTCTCCCCTTGTTCATGTCTCCACTCAGGGGTCTTTTAGAAGTCCTTACTTAGCTCCAGCTGGCCATCTTACTATGATTTTGATGACACCTTTGGTAGGCAGACCCCAAATGGGATGCAGGGTTGACCAATGTCCATTATTTTTTTTTTTCAACAAGAGCAAATGAACCAGAAAACTTACTAACTAAAATAGACCATACTTGTCACAGACAAAGAACTCATGGAAAACTCTTTTGTAGAGCAAAACAAGGTCAATGACTTCCTGAGTACTGAATTCTTCAGTTACGGGACACGTTTCTAATTCCAGCCTTTTCTTGTGCATTTTGTGGACAGAGCTAGAGAATTCAAGAGGTTCTCTGTTCACGTCAACAATGGGAGGAAACGAACACTTGCTGGTGCCCCTCAGATCTAGGCTCTGGAGTAAGATTCCACTCACATGATTTCACACCCTTGATTTATACTTGTTTACTCAACTGTTAATATGCTTTGTATCTTTCCTCTTAAAATGGCAAAACACTAATCTCTGCTTCTCATAATTTCCTCCATCTACTGCTTATTTTTCTACTTTGTTTGATAGCAAAGGTCTTCGACAAATTTATTTGCAAATTCATTGCCTCCCTTCCTGGTCCCTCTTTATTTCACCACCACTGTTGTCTGCAGCCGCTCTTGTAAATGTCATTAATAATCTCCATCTTGCCGAGTCTAAAGGTCAATTCTCCAGGTCTCTTTGCAGCCAGCCTGTCAGCAGCATATGACACACTTACCCAGGCATTCTTTAAGTGATTCTTCACTTGACCTTCAGGATCCATCACTCTCTTCCTTCCTCCCCCCTCAGTGGCCACTTCTCTGGTCCTTAGGTGGTTCTCCTTGTCTTTTCTCCCTTGAGACAAGAAAGTCTACAGGGCTATATGGCCAGCTCTCCTTTCTACATAGGCTTTCTTCTATGGAGATCTTATCCAGCCCATAGCTTTATAGACCTACTATGTGCCAAGGACTTGAACTTGACCTTTTTATTGGGCTTTAGGTGCAACATCTTCCCCTGATCTTTATCTACTGAGATACTGTGACATGTTTAAAATAAAGCTCTTGACTCTGAACAGTTTAGGCCTTCTCTTTCTCCAGTTACTTCCTCATCTTGGTAAATACCAACATCTTTCACTCACTTCCTCTTTTCCTCACGTTACGCTATCAGTCAGTCTATTTGCAAGTTTTGTTTGTTCAAACTATAGCACAAATCTGGGAACCTTCCACCACCCCTTTTTCTACCACTCATGCCCCTCCAATACGGGATGATTATTCTAGACTTGGGTCTTTGCATTTTCTCTTGTTTCTGTAAATTCTCATCACGCCACCCTCCATAGAGCTTACACCTATACCTTGGTCTCATTCAGAGAATGCACATCCTTAAAGACCTTTTTTGATAGCCATTTCAAAACCATGCACCCCTCAGTGTGGCTTTCTATCACTCTTGGTCATTTTACTCTACTTTATCTGTCTCGGTGGCATTTACCTCTGTCTGAACTTATGTGGTTAGTTAGTTACTTTGTTTGTTTAATTATTTATTTATTTTCTCTTATGTGTGTTTTTCAGTAAGAGGCAAGGCTTCCACAAACAGGAATACCATTTTTATTGGCTTATTTATTCTTCACAATTATACACACTTTATACATTTGTGCATGGCGATTTCGCCAGGGCCTAGAAATTGATCTGATCTACATTAGACACTCAATAAATGTTAATCGCTTTAATGAAGTTTTTTGCTCTGAGTTCTTGTTTTTGCCTATTGTTTCTAAAGTTGCTAAGTTGCTCTGTCATGTGATTGCCCTCTAATGGTAATTGTTAACCTTTACTATTTGTTTATTGTATCCAGGGCATTGTGCTAAGGGCATTAATCAGCATTATTTGATATGTGGGGTTTTACTGCAGAGGCAAGCGACATTCACCTGGGAGAAAGAAAGTGGGAATAGTGTGACACATTACTTTTCCCCTGGCATTGTTGACAAAGGGTTGATAGGACAACCATTTGGAACCTTCCAGGGCTGGCCTGGCATTACAGGCTCTGTCTGTCTACCTTGAGGACCTAAGTGATCACGCATTTACTCTGCTGATGCCGGGCTTTTGGTGGGCAAGCCAGGCTGCCTTTACCTGGCCTGAGCCAGGTGGTCAGCTCTCTTTCTGCACTGATGGGACACTGGTGGTCCTTCCCAGGGTCTTGCCAGTCTGCAGAGGCAGTTTGGAAAGCTGAGACCCACATTTACTAGTCCATGCCCTATTTATAGATAATTTGTTAGCAAGTGCAGATGAGCGTTTGCAGACTCTGCTAACCTGTGTCCTCAGTGGATGAGTATTTTCACACCCATTGCCTTATCAATCCTATTTGAACCTCACAGCAGTCCTAAGAATTAGGTACTAGGATTTTCAATTCACAGATGAAAGGAACTGTGACATGCTCAAGGCCAGAAGTGACAGTAGTGGGAGTCATCCTCATGTATTGTCCCCGGCCTGATTGCTCTCTCCTCTCATTCCGCGTGTGCACACATATGCACACTCTATGTGCAAACACTGTTCTAGTTCTAATGGCCATTTTTAACTGTCCCTGCTCTTGTTCCCTCACTTTCTTTCCTGAGACACCACCCCTTCTCTTAAAGCTTGCTTTCTTTGGCAACTTCCCTGGCTACAGGATCTTTCTGTTCCCACAGAATCTAACATTTCCACCACTATAACGCTATCAGCCAGACATCTTTATATTGTAAATAAGAGTAACCCAATCCCAATTAGTTTAGGGGAAAGGTCCTAGGGTTCTTCTGGCTTCAGGCACTGCTGGATCCAGAAGCTCAAATGATAGTGCAAGGTCCCCCACTCTTTCCTTTGCAACAATGCTCCCCTCTGTGTATAAGCTTCATGGTCCCACAGACTCTCTCTCTGTGGGTGGAGAAAGGACCTCAGTTTTCCTTGTCTCCACATTTTCCTAGAGGAATCGTAATAGATCCAGGAGAAAAAGCAGTACATATGTATATGAAACAAAGATATTCTGGCTCCTTCTGTTCCCGTGTGCACATGAACCCTGGGAGCAAGGCTGGATCAGACCCATCAGACTCCATGTGACAGTTCAGGTGTCAGGAAAGAAATACCGAGCTAGAAGATATGCCCAGAACACACAGTTATCCCACCGTTTTTGTTGTTCTGTTTGTTTTATGTCTGTCTCCATAATATTTTCTCTGTTCTGTGAGGAAAAGGACTGGTGGTCTTCTTTGCCCCGCTAAGGCAGACATCTGGCACACTGCTGGACATACACTGGAAACCTAATATTTCAAAATGAGTAAATGAAATCAATAATGACAATGTACCACGTTGATTTTTTTTTTTAATTACAAAACCCTGTCTCCTGCTGTTATAACACAGACTGGGTCTCTGGCTTTTGTGATTTAGCTGCCAAGCCAGCCCTGAATCTCCCGTTTGCTTGGGAAGTGCCCTGATGCCTGATCTGAGACCACTTGTTGAGACTAGCCTCCATGACGTAGTGCAGATTCTAACGGACCCCACCTGCCTGCCCAGCCAGGCTTCCTCACAAGGTTTTCTATAGCCACAGTCATTGCCATCCTTGACCTGGTGTGTGTCTGTCCTAGTCTCTGGTCAGAAGAAAGAAAAAAAAAAAGCACCTAACATTTCTATGTCCTTTATAGCTTACAAAGCAATTTTCTACAACCAATTTCATTTAGTATTTACTGTGACTGCTGTAATTTTATTACCAGTTTATAGATAAGAAAAGGGAGGCTAGGCTGTCCTATTACCAACCCAGTCCATGCCTTGGTGGCAATTCTGTCTGTGCTCACAGTCAGCCCACGATATTCCTAGAGCAGAAAGACTTGGATGAGACTTTAATAATTATAAGAAGATGCCCCACCCCCCTTTATAGCAAACATCTGTTGAGACAAATATCGTTAGTTACTTAAGATAACAAACTTGAGGGATAGAGCAGATAAGAGAGTTGCTTAGGGGTCAGTCAGATGTCAGCCTTGGCTTTGAATCCTGACCTGCCAAGCTGCTCCCCCCCCAGTTCTCCGGCTCGAGCCCTGTCTCTCGGAGTCCAGACCCACCTTCTTCCACAGGCAGCCACCCAGGGTCTGGTCACTACACTCAGCCTGTTTTCTAGTCTCTTGTTTCAAAGCTGTGTCCTGGTGACATGGAGGTGCCACCTGATGTAGATGAAGCGGGACTATGACATTCTCCAGGTATCTGGAGGTGACTTGGTGGCTCAGACAACATTGTGGTGATCGCTGGGGGAGGAGGGTGTGAGGAGACTAAATGTTAATGGGAAAAATACGATAAAGATTAAATAAAAAAAAAATAAACCATGAAGCATGCTGGTTAGGTGTGTCAGAAGGGCAGTGCCAGTGCCAGCAAGTCTCACCTGGCCGAGGGTGACACTGCAGGTGACCTCTTCAGGGTGAGCAATAGAAATACACTCCTCAGAATGCCAGTTTCTGGGTAGGGACCAAAGACAAGGCAACACATCCTGGAGGGAGCTCCCTGATTTAGAAACTCAAGCAAGTTGAAGACACTTACCCATAGTTTTATATTCTATTAAGGGCAGGGCTGGTGGTAGAACCCGAATCTTCCCACCTCTAAAATCTCGGCTTCACAGTAACCTAAGACTTTTTGGGATATGAAAACCACACAGAGAATCCAGGATGTTTCACTTATTAACGTTGTTTACATCAACTAAAAAACTTCATTTTGTTGCCTATACCGTGTGAAGCCTCCTGTCTTTGGTAGGCTTGGGGGAAGGGGTGAGAAGTGCTGCTTTGTTCCCTGCAGAGCAGCCTCGGGACGTGCGCAGGGATTATTCCCTGTGTCCAGAACAATGCAGCTATTTTTCTAAGGACCTGATTGACCCTGCAGGCAGTAATTTCCTGATTCTTGAACCCTAGAGGCCGCAGGATGGAAGGACACACGCCTGCTAACTTGGTTCCTCGTCCTTCCTGGCAGGAATTGTGGAAGCGCTGGCATTGAGGATTCAGGAAGAGGAGGAAAAAGCCTTCTTCCGTGCTCCGTGTGTGTGCCATGATGTGTCAGCCATTCAGGGCATGGGAATGCGCGGGCCTGGCGTGTGCACAGGGAGTGGGGTACAGGAAGGGCACTGGAGGTTTGAGAAACGGGATCCGCCCCAGGTTTGTTTTCAGGAGCTGTGCGTGTGGAAAGTTTGTCCGGCCTGGAGTCAGAAAAGCACGGAGTTTTGTGTGTTTGCCTCTGCCATGAAACTCTGTCTGAGCTATAAACTCCCGGTGGGAATGATATGGAGGCATGGCACTGTCTTGGACAAAGGAGATAAAAATACCAATCCCTCAGGCTCATTGGATGATTAAGCTGAAAAACAGAGTTAAGTGATTCTCGTTACTTCTACTCGTGAATAGAAAACTCAGGAAAACACTGGCGAGATAAAATCGACACCACAGAAATCAGAAAGAACCACTTAAGAAGATGTTTAATTTGGACTAAGCTACGCGGCTTGAACTCCTGGACCTGTAGGGAATTGGAGGAGAAAGGTGAGACTCAGAGCAGCTAAAGAAACCAAGGAACACTTCAGGGCAGTGGTGGAACTGCAGGGAGAGAAGGAAGAATCAGATGACTGCGTTTTCAACAACTTGTGTTAAATTTCTACACTGTGTTTACATAAGTCATATAATCCTCGTAAAACCCGTACAGTGAGTTTTACTATACTTCACGTTGTTTCCACAGGTTCAGAGAGGTAAAATCTAGGTTTCGTACAGTGTGAGTCACAGGCCTTTCATTAAAATCACTTAGGTTGCTTGTTAACAGGTTGGTGATCTTAAACCTCTCACTAGTCTCACTGAATCATTATCTCTTGGGAGAAAACCAGGAACTGGCGTCCTTATAAGTTTTCTGGGTGATTCTTACACACCCGATGGATAGAGAACCACTCCTTGAGCTATTACTGGCATATTAGGAATCACCTGAGGTCCTTGAAACATACTCATGTTCGCATCTTACCCCAGAGAGAATGATTACGTTATCATTAAATCACTGGGGCAAACATTGAGATTTGTAAAGCCTCAGCAGGACATTCTAGTATTCAATGGAATTTGAAACCCACACCCTGGGTCCCCTTATATTTGTGACAGTTATCATTCCAGTGCAGTTAAGGTTGACAGATAAAATGCAGACATTCACTTAAACTTGAATTTCAGATTAAAAGAAGGAATAATTTTTAACTGTCTGTTGTACTTACTGCATTGAACATAACGATCCTCAGAAAGTTATTTTGCAAATCTGGCAATGCTTAAGTCCAGAGTTGATATCTCTAAAGCCAAAGCCCAGGGCCTTTTATACTGTGGTGCTTTCCGTTCTCAGTTCTGAAGGATCAGCAAAATCGAGACAGGGCAAACTTACCACTAAAAACATCCACAGGCACCTCCCAACAAAAATAAATTAATATAGATTTACAAATATTGCTGGAACATGATGTGAAGTGAGAATCCCTGGATAAGTGAATCCTTCTGTACTTATTTTCTATTTGTGGATCTAATAAATTATGACAAACTTTGTAGCTTAACACAAGACACGCTTATTACCTCAGAGTTCCGGGTGAGAAGTCTGACACAATCTCCCAGAGATAAAATCACCATGTCTGGGCGTCCTCGGGGCCAACCTACTGCCTTGACCTCTCCGGTTTCTAGGGGCCACCCCCAGTCCTGGGCTCACGGTCCTCTTTTCCCACCTTCAGAGCGGCAGTATTTCATCTCACTGACCATTCTGCTGTAGTCACATCTCCTTCTGACCTCAGCGAAGAAAGGCTCTCCCCTTTTAAGAATTAGATTAGATTTGCCTGGATAATCAGAATATGGTCCTTATCTTAAGTTGCTAATTTTTTTCACCTCTTCAAAAGTTTTTTTGCCACGTAAAGAATCTTATTCACAGGTTCTGGATATTAGAGCCAAAATATATCTTTGTGTGTGGTAGGGTACTATTCTGCCTACCACACCTCCTAGTTTATTTATTCTATGAATTAGATTTTTAACACATGGATTCTCTGAAAGCAAATGCAATCTTATATATTATAATACAAATAAAAATCCTTATATAACATAGCTTATTATATGCAAAAGTTGTCACTAAACCTCTCAATGTTTTTGGCAGAATCAGTGGGAAAAAGGTTCCAAGTACAAGTTGAAATGATGGTGATTTAGTCTGGTCAACACACCTTTATATAGTGCTTGCCTTGTGCCAGGTGCTATTCTAAGTACTTAAAAATGTTAACTTATTTAATTCTTATGTAACAGCCCAATACATTAAGTGACAGTATTGTTATTCCCATTTCACAGATGATAAATGGGGTTCGGAGAAGCTTATAAGTTACCCAAGTTCACCAATTAGAAAGTGGCGGGGCTGGAGCTCCCATTACACTCATCGCATCCAGCGGCCAACTGGACTCAATGAACGCTCAGCTGCAGAATAACGCACAGAAAAGTCTACAACCTCTCGTTCGAAAAAGCATGAACTTGGGCTTGAGTTCCTCAGCATTTCTGAAAAACTGTTCAGTAAGGAAATGTGAAGCTGAAGACATGCTGAGTCTTAGTTTAAATATTTTTTATATTATCATTTATGGTTTATTAAATGTTTGGGGATGGCATTGGTTAATAAAATTATATAGGTTTATTTTATTTTTAAATATATTTTATTGATTATGCTATTACAGTTTTCCTATTCCCCTCAGCCCTGCACACCTCTCCCACCCACATTCTGCGCGCCCCTCTTAGTTCATGTCCATGGGTCGTACATACAAGTTCTTTGGCTTCTACATTTTCTATACTATTCTTAACCTCCCTCTGCCTACTTTCTACCTACCATTGATGTTACTTATTCCCTGTACCTTTAACCCCATTCCCCCATCCCCTTCCTTGCTGATAACCCTCCATGTGATCTCCATTTCTGTGATTCTGTTATTGTTCTAGTTGTTTGCTTAGTTGGGGTTTGTTTTTGTTTTCTTTTTAGGTTCAGTTGTTGATAGTTGTGAATTTATTGTCATTTTACTGTTCATATTTTTGATCATCTTCTTTTTAAGATGATAAGTTCCTTTTTAGATAAGTCCCTCTAACATTTCACATCATAAGGACTTGGTGATGGTGAACTCCTTGAACTTGACCACATCTGGGAAGCACTTTATCTGCCCTTCCATTCTAAATGATAGCTTTGTTGGATAGAGTAATCTTGGATGTGGGTCCTTGCCTTTCATGACTTGGAGTACTTCTTTCCAGCCCCTTCTTGCCTGTAAAGTTTCTTTTGAGAAATTGGTGGATAGTCTTATGGGAACTCTTTTCTAGGTGACTGTTTCATCTTCTCTTGTTGTTTTTGAGATTCTCTCCTTATCCTTAATCTTGGGTAATATAATTATGATGTGCCTCGGTGTGTGCTTCCTTGGGTCCAACTTCTTTGGGACTTTCTGAGCTTCCTGGACTTCCTGGAAGTCTTATTTCCTTTGCCAGATTGGGGAAGTTCTCCTTCATTATTTGTTCAAATAAGTTTTCAACTTCATGCTCTTTCTCTTCTCCTCCTGGTGCCCTATGATTTGGATTTTGGAATGTTTGAAGTTGTCCTGGAGGTTCCTAAGCTCATCCTCGCTTTTTTTTAATTCTTGTTTCTTTGTTCTGCTCTGGCTGAATGTTTATTTCATCCTTGTGTTCCGAACTGTTGATTTGAGTCCAGTTTCCTTCTTGTCCCTGTTTGTTCCCTGTATACTTTCCTTATGTCACTTTTTATAACCTTCACTTTTTCCTCTATTTTGTGACCATACTCAATCTTTTCTGTGAGCATCCTGATTACCAGTGTTGCGAACTGTGCATTCGATAGATTGGCTATGTCTTCATTGCTTAGTTGTATTTTTTCTGGAGCTTTGATCTGTTCTTTCATTTGGGCCATATACATATTTTTTCTTGTCTCCATGTGCCTGTTATGTAGTAAGGGGTAGAGCCTTAGGTATTCACTAGAGGGTGGTGATGTATGTGGGGGAAGGGTCTGGAGGGAATAATGCCACTTGTTCAGCTCTCTGCTGGCTTTCAGTCACTTTCAACTGCTACCCACAAGCAAATTAAGTCCTTCTGGTGCTGACTCCCAAGTGGATGGGTTTGTGTGTGTTCTAGGACCCTGTGAGTCTCTCCAACAAATTTTCCTGTGAGACTGGGAGTTTTTTTCACTGCCTTAACCCCCACAGGTTCTTTTAATCAGAGGTTCTGAGACTTTATTTCTCTGCGTTGGAACCCTGGGTTGTGCAGTCTGTCTTGCTCCCCAGTTGTTTCTCCCAGTTTATCAGCACACAAATGTAGGACCACCTGCTCCACCAGCCACCACCTTGCTGGGCCTGCCAGCCACCACCTTGCTGCAAGTCCTCTCCATCTGGCTGCCTATCTCCACCCCTCCTACTGGTCTGGATGAATATTTCTTCTTTAACTCTTTAATTGTCAGACTTCCATACAGTTCAATTTTCTGGCAGTTCTGGTTGTTATTTGTTTCTAAGTTTGTTGTTGTCCTTCTTTTGGTTGTTCAAGGAGGCACCATGTATCTACCTACACCACCATCTTGGTCAGAAGTCCTGAAAAATTATATAGGTTTAAAGTTTACAATTCTATGATACATGATCTATGTATTGCATTGTGTGCCCACCATACATTTGACCCCCTCTACCCTTCACTACCCTGCCTCCCCTTCTGTAACCACCATACTGTTGTCTGTGTCTATGAGTTTTTCTTTGTTTTGTTTGTTCATTTGTTGATTTCAGTTTTATATAGCACATTTGAGTGAAATTTTGTGGTTCCTGACTTCTTCTGTCTGACTCATTTTGCTTAGTGTGATAGTCTCAAGACCCATTCATGTAGTTGTAAATGGCAGCATTCCATCTTTTCTTGTAGCTGAATAGTTTCCATTGTGTATATGGGCCACGTCTTCTTTATCCAATCATTTATTGCAGGACAATTCAGTTGTCTCCATGTCTTGGCTATCATGAATAATGCTGCAATGAACATAGGAGGGCATATATCTTTTTGAAGAAATGGTTTTGCAAATTTTCCAGGTAGATACTCAGAAGAGGTATTGCTGGGTCACATGGTAATCCTATTCTTACTTCCTTTGGAGTGCCTCCATAGTGAGTGTTTCCATAGTGGGTGCACCCATCTGCATTCCCACCTGAACTTAACAAGGGTTCCTTTCTTTCCACTACCTCTAGAACACTTCTTGTTTCTTGTCTAGTTGATAATAGCCATCTTAACAGACATGAGTGATATTTCAGATAAAGTAATTAAACATTTAATTTGGTTTGGGATTTGGTTTAGGTTATCAGACTATCATTAGGTCGGGCTCAGTGAGTCTGAGCTACAAGTAAGACAGGAGTGTGGAAGGCTCAGCCATGTCCTCAGATAGTTAAGGACCAGGGTATGGGCTTTGAGGTCCCAGGTGATTGTGGGCTCAATGGCAATGCTTAGAGGTAGTGAGATTTCTGTTCAGGGGTGTGGGGGTTGATGTTTGGAAAGACAGTAACCCCCAAATTCAATATCAACCTAATTTTTGTTCTTCAGAAACATGCAGAAATTCAATAAAGGACTTCTGGTCCCAGCACTTCTCCACACAATTGCAATGTACATCTCTAATGCCTATTTACATTTCTACTTATTGCACTGTGTGCATTTAGGTAAGCCATCAAAATCCCTTTCAGGACAGGCGTTCCAAGTCAAACGCTCACTTTCCAACATCATTTTTGTTGGAAAGGCACCAATGAAAAGAAAATGGAAACAGAAAACCTGGATCAATATCTCAATATCAAGTCTTCTTTATTATCACAGAAGTGCCTGGAATTCACCGAGTTAGAGAAAACCCAAAGAGCACTGAGTTCTGTAGTTAAAATTAAGGTTGCTTCTCTTTCTGCTTTATTGCTTATTGCCTGACCATTTGGGGTACATCCCATTTGCACCACTGGATTCATTCTCCACCCTTGTCTACTTTGGTTCACATCCTTAGAAACCGTCTTGGGTAAAATGAATCAGATGGGCTTCTGATCTTTTGGTTTCTCATTGGATTTGGTCAAGGAGATATACCAGCAAGAAAATGGAAATGAAAAGAAAGAGAGGTGGGGAGTAGTCCTGTGGTTCCCTCTCTGCCCAGCAGCAGCTTGACAGTGATCATGTTCCTCTTGGCAATACCTTAGCTCCTGTGGGAGCCCACTCCTATGGATTTGCCTTTCACTGGGTTTCCATACTGTCCTTCTTCCTTTCCCACTAGGTGGGTCCTGAAGTATCTGCTTTTACTGAGGTTTATTGAGATGGAACATAGAACAAAAGAGTGGAAAAATCCTTCTTTACTGAGTTTATAATCTAATGGAAAGAGGCAAAAAAATAAGCACATTAAGTATAAAACATGCTAGATAGTAACTCATGTTATTCAATAAGACAAAACAAGGATCGTGAGTGTTGGGCAGGGATAGGTATGTATTTTTCAAAAGATATTCAAGGAGGGCATGAGTGACATTTTGGTCAAGACTTGAAGGAGGTGAAGAAGCAGCCATAAGACTATGGGAGACCAACAGCAGTCCTGGTGAAAAGAAGAAAATGCAAAAAAAAAAAAAAAAATCCCGCAAAGACAAGAGCATTCTTGGGGCATCTGTAAAACATTAAGAGGTCAGTGCAACTGGAGAAGAATGAAGGAGGGTACAGTAGAAGTTAGAAAGTTATTGAGGGCAGTTTATGTAGGAACAGATCATTCTAAAAAATTGGTTTTTAATTTGAAAGATGGAAACCTATTGGAGAAAATTTGTGTTGATCAGTTGTGTGATCTGATTTACTTTTTAAAATAGTCACAATCACTTTTATCTACAGAATATTCTTGGTTAATGTGTAAAGGAAGATGAGTTAGGAGTTTTTGCAATAATCCAGAGAGAGACCACAATGGTTTGGGACACAGAGTAGAGTGGTGAAAAATGGATAGGGCCTGTACTTATAAAGAAGGACTAACAGAATTTTCTATATTAGTCACAGTTCTTCAGAGAAGGAGAAACAATAGGTTCTCTCTCTCTTTCTTTCTCCCCCTACATATTTATCTTCAAGAGATTATGAAGAGTCAGATCATGGGATTATAGAGGCTAAGAAGTCCCATGACATGCCGTCTACAAGTTGGAGCCCAGGAGAGCATGTGGTACAGTTCTAGTCTGAGTCTGGAGGACTGAGACTCAGGAGAACCAATGGTCAAAGCTCTAGGCCAGGTCCTGGGTCCTGAGAATCAAAACCAGAAGAGGAGATGAGGTAGGTTCCTGTCTAAGGGTAGGATAAGACTGATGTCTTAGCTTCAGTCAGGTAGAAAGTTCCTGAAGGGTGAAACAAAAAGAGTTAAGAATGGCTCTTAAATTTTTGACTTGGCCAACTGGAGAAATAAAGTCACTATTAATTGAAATGAAGAGGTTTTAAGAACAGATGAGGTGGGGTGGGAAATAGCAAAAGCAAGTTTTAGATATGTCAGATTAAAAATGTCTCTTCAGCCTCCTTGTGGAGATGTCAAGTAGACAGTTTGGATCCACAAGCCAGGGTTCTATGGAGTTATCCTGGCCAGAGAGGCATATTTGAGATTTCCAGAGCATGTACGGTGTGTGAAGCCATGCATCTGGACATTACCTCCTAGAAAGCAAGTCCAGATAAAGAAAGCACATGGTCTGAGGCTTGTTTAGATGTCTTGAGAATGAAGAGGAACAAGCCAAGTCAACTATGAAGAGGTCGTCCAGAAGAAAACCAAGAGAATGTGATATCCAGAAAGCCAAGTGCAAAAAGTATGACTAAGAAGAGTGAGGGATCGTGTGTATTAATTGCTGATAGTTCAAGCCAGATGGACTTAGGATTAAGGATTAAATTAGCAATATAGAGGTCTTTGGAGAATGAAACAGAAACAATGTCTGTGGAGTAGTGGGGTGATCAAAATAATAGGTTGAGTTCAAGGGGAATAGGAGAAAATAATTTGGGGTGAATGTCTACCACTCATTGAAAAAAAAGTTTTTAATTGTTGTTCAAGTACAGTTTTCTGTCTGTTACTCTCATCCCAGCCCACCCCTCGAGTGCTCCCCACCTCTCTCCCATTTCCACCCTCCTAGTTTTTGTCCATGTGTCCTTTATACTTGTTCCTGTAAACCCTGCCCCTTTTCCCCTGAAATTCGCTCCCCTTTCCCCTCTGGTCATTGTCAGCCTATTCTCTATTTCAGTGTCTTTGGTTGTATTTTGCTTGTTGGTTTTGTTGTTTAGGTTCCTGTTAAAGGTGAGATCATATGGTATTCACTCATTGAAAATTTAAGTGTAAATGAGACAAAGGCATGGGGTTCTAATTGGAGGTTAAGATGTAGAATCAAGTGAGGGCTGAATTTGTTGAATGGAAAAAGATATCATACATAATCTTTACCAGACAGACTTAGAATGAAGGGGAAATCAATAATGCAAAAAAGAAAGGGAACAATTTCCAGTTACATACTTGAATAGACAAAGTAAGCATTAACATTGGGCAGTAGAGTACCTAGCTCATTGAACCCAGTCCCAGGAAAATCAGAATTAAATTATTTAGAGTCTTCTCAGCAGATTAGTGTAGGTCAATGATAAAAGATGATTCATATCCACTTATGATGTATGTACAGCTCTTCAGGAATATTTTTGCTGAGTAAAAAGATGTATGTGCTTATTTGCCTAAGAGGATACAAATTAAATATGCAGATCCATGACTCATAGAGAAACTCCTGGGCTCAGAAGGTTCATCCTGGGTTGATGAGGATCATGAAATTAGGAAATTCTTTTACATTTTGAGATGTAATCTGTTTATTCGTATTAATGACCCATTGAGCTCAGGTCTTCCTTCATAAGCCTCATGGTGACACTTTCCATGATTTATGACAACTTTCATGTGCTCTCTCTCCAGAATTGTCTGCTTCAGATATGCCACTTGTGTTTTCACATTCTTCATTTATTTTCCTTTCTAGACTCCATGAATTTGGCTATCCTCATCTCACCATTTGTATGCCTGCCAAAATCACTTTTTATGTGTGATTCTAGATGACACAAAGATCCAGGCTTAACCTGAGCATTTTGCACTAAACATAACTCTCATTGCCATTTTCCTGGCCACCTCATTTCTGTTAATGTGGCCTAATGTTGCATTTGGTCTCTTGGTGGTCATTTTAGGCTAATAGCTCGTATTATTCATCCTGGAGCCATAGTCTTATGTTCAGAGAACATTTCCTCAGGCCTTGACCTGCATTATCTCATCTAACACTTCAATTGCCCTGTGGAGTATGTAAAGTTACTATCATTTCACAGAAGAGGAAACTGATGCTTAGAAAGCCTCTGGGGTGTGCCCAGATCCTACAGCTAGTAATCAGCCTCAACTTGGTAACATCCCAGTTCTGCCCAGAAACCTGGCTTTGGTGTTGTTCTAGGCAGATACGGGTGAGGCAAGAAGAGATATGAAATGTAGTTGTAGAACAGAGGAGACAAACTAATTTTGCTTAATGTGATTAACTTATTCCAGAAACCCTTAAGGCAAGGAGCCCATCAATTTTCATTGGTGCATGTGGAATTTTCTACAGGGGTTTGAGAGCTGCAGTGAACAGGGAGGTGGCTTCATTAGAGGAAAGTATCTGGCTAGTTAGTCATTGCTTTCCTTGTGCAGCCCAAAGACAATACCCTAGTTCCAATGAACCATCTTTCTGCCCAAGGGTGTGTGTGAGAAAAGGAACTCAAGAGCTATAAGCCATTACTCATGCGAACAGTTTCGGCCTCAGAAAGTATGACTTTAAAACTTTTTTGTTCATAGCAGCATTATTTATGATAACCAAGATCTGGGAACAGCCCAAGTGCCCATCAGTAGATGAGTGGATTAAAAAAAAGCTGTGGAATACTACAGCATGGAATACTACATGGCAGTAGGAAAGAAGGAACTCTTACCTTTTTCTACAGCATGGATGGACCTGGAGAGTATTATGCTAAGTGAAATAAGCCAGTAAATGAAAGACAAATATCATGTGGTCTCACTTACGTGAACAAATTAGACTAATGAACAAGATAGAAACATAGGCACAGATGCATGGAACAGGCTGACAGCTGTTGGGGAGAGTGGGGAAGGGGGGACTGGAAGAAAGAAGGTGAAGGGAAAGCTAAAGAACATGGATGCATGGCCCACGGACATAAACAGTGATGTGGTGGTGACTTAAGGGGAGTGGAGGCTGGGTGGAGGTGGGCAAAGGGGGAAAAGCGGGGACAACTGTGATAGCATAAACAATGAAATACAAAGAACAAATGCTGTTTTGAGGGTGGGTTTCTTATATTGTTAGGTGAACTTGATTGACAGTACTGTAAACAGAGTGTGAGTGAATAAAATAAGGTTACCCAAACAAGTAGTCACTGAGTACCCAGAGGTAATGAGGACACAGTAAGATTTTAGTAAAGCCATCATAATAAAAAAAAATTGTAATGTAACCCCCTAAAACACACCATCAAACATTTGTAGTTTCAAAAATAATAATTACTACCATACCCAGTAGACGTCTTGGAGCCACTCCATCTCCAACCCATCACTGAGCCCAGGACTGTGTCCGGCAGCTTTCTTCACTTCTTCCAGTCTCTGTCCCACTGCGAGGTTCACCAGGACTGCAGGGACCTCAGGACAGCAGTGTAAAGACCACACCAAGCTATGCAAGGGACTTGCATCACAATGGCCTTGTCCAAATGACTACAGGACACATTCTGCTGTGAAAGGGGACTACAGCTCAGGACAAACTTGTGGGCCAGAGTAGTCAGAGGTGAGTGAAGACCCCAACAGAAATTAAGGCACTCACTGGGGAAGCCTGAATGCGAGTCACCAGGCACAGGTCCCCAGACAAAGACCAGAGGTTCAAAAGCTACCAGCAAAGTTACTTGGCAGGGAAAAGGTAATACTGACTTTACATCCTGCTCAGCTTTATCACAGGACAGGGGAAAGGTGGTGGTAGGTGCTCAGGAGAGGAAGACGAGGCAAGAAAAACCTTCACATTTTTAGCCACCTCACGCCATCAACTCTTTCACACCCCACTGGTCCAACCTGCTCCGCTGGCTGCTGACCATTCCCGGGAGAGAAGCTGCACAGTGTCATCTCGGCGTTACGACTCACAGAAATGCCTTTTCCCATTCGGTAGCCAAGTGGACTTTCACTTGGAGCTCCCAGGCCACATTCATGTCTTTTTGGGTCCCTTGATGTACAACTCTCCTGGCCCACAAATGTGGTAACTCAATCTGTCCCACAAATGTCTGTGTGTCCCTCCTGCCCTTCCAACAACTGCACTGCAGTCCTGGGCTGAAAACTCTGCCTCAGAGTTTTGGTTCTGCCCCAAATCATGTGGTTTTGGGGAAGCCTGGAGTCATGGCAACCACTGGGTTTTGGGGCAGACCTGGTGTGTGCCACTTCCTTCACTAACTATACAAGTAACAGTTGGCCCTTATTGCGCCTCACTTTCCTTGTCTTTATAGTAAGAATGAGATGAGGCAACACATGTGGAGTGCTTTGGATAGTGTTTGGCATGAAGAAAGCAGGTGGGGTTTGCACAAAATGTGACTTTTTGCCCTCATTTTATCCCTGCCTCCCTTGGGCGCTTCGGTCCATCCCCAGGCCAGAGCACTTGGCTGTACTTTCATGTGTCCCGTGGAGGCTATCATCATAGCTGTCTGAGAGGGTTCTGTATATTTTAGCTAAACGGAGTGCAACACAGCACTAAACGTGTCACATCTGGAGTGGACTAACTCTGTTGTTAGGAGGATTTTGACATGATCGTGGCTAATTCAGTTTGTTAAGACTGCCATAGCAAAGTACCCACAACCTGGGTGGCTAAACCAACAGAAATTCATTTTCTCACAATCTTGGAGACTAGAAGTCCAGAACTAAGGTGTCAGTTGAGTTGATTTTCTCTGAGGCCCCTGTTCTTGTCTTGTAGATGGTTTTCTTTTCACTGTGTCTTTCCTTTGTGTGTGTCTGTGTCCTAATCTCCTTTTCTTATAAGGACACCAGCCATATTGGATTAGGTACCACTCATCCAACCTCATTTGAATGTAACCTGTGTCATGACTCGATCTACAAATACAGTCACATTCTGAGGTACTAGAGCAGAAGACTTCAAAATGTAAATTTTGGGGGGAAACAATTTAGTCCATGATGCAGACTGCTGTGAAAACATAAAAAGCGAGAATTTTTTGCTGTTTAGAGCATCAGTAACAAGGCAGCATCAGCACCAAGTCAATATTCTTCCAGGAAAGCAAGAGACAGGACAATAGCAGTCCTACCAGCACAGTGGATGAACCGGGAAGCCAGCAGCTGAGCTGGGGAGGGGGGTGGCTTCAGCCTGGACTTCCAGGGAAGCACCAAGTGTGATACGCAGAGTGGGGGCTTAAGACGAAGAGAAAGATGAATTCCTCCCCAAGTTCTGCCGCCAACTGAAAAGCAGCATCATTTCTACAGACTTTGTAAGACACTTTTTCTCTTTCATAAAATGAATTAATGTAAATACTTGCTTATTAATAGAATTATTGTAAAGTAAAATGATATAATGCATAACAGTTTTTTTTAAGTGTTGGATATACTCTAAGTGCCAAATAAATGCAAATTATGATAATAATTTTAACACTGAAGTATTATTCTTAGTACCATAGTTAATGAAACTGTTATTATTTTATAGAGTTGGAGTACAGAGCTTGCTTTTCACCCCATCATTCTGAACCTATGTTTTTACCATTGTGGTTCACACTCTCTATTAAGGATCTCAGGAAACCAATGTCCTGAAGAGTGGAAGCTGGAGACTGATAGCCATGGTGAAAACATACACCAGGGAGTTAGCATGTGCTAGTAACCAGTGTTTCAGTTTTCCTTTGTTGTTGAACACTTATGGGCACTTCACTGAGATGAAAAACGCACCCAAGAGTTCTCATCTTGTCCCCTTCCAATGCTACAGAGTTTTTCTGAACTCTGTAGTAGGCGTTATCCTCTCTTCCCCAAATCCCCCAGGCCCAGCAGCTTCTCCTTCTCTGGCCCTCTCTGGCTCCTGTGTTCAGAACACTCCTGTGTTCTACTTGGACTCCAACTGTCTGCAAGCCCTTTGGGATCTATGGTTTCACTGGGTAAGCAGCCTCAACATTGATTCTCATTCAAGAAACCTCTTGGTGGCTTACTATTTTATACAGTCTGTGAAAAAGTGATTTTTATGAATTGGATGCTTGTGTTCCCTGCCTCCTCCCAATGCATACATTGAAAGCCAAACCCACAATGTAATAGCATTTGAAGATGGGATCTTTGGGAGGTAAGTATATTTGGAAGAGTGTATGAGGGTGAGTGTACCATGATGGAATTAGTGACTTTATAAGTAGGGGAAGAAAGACCAGAATTCTCTTTTTCTCTTTTCCTCTCTCTCTCCTTAGTATGAGAACACAATGAGAAAGCAACTGTCTATAAGCTAGAATGAGGATTCACACCAACAATGCAAACATCATGGTACTTTTTTCTTGAAGTGAGAATTTCTGTGGTTTAAGCTACCCAATCTGGAGTGACCCCAGCTGAGACAGTGATATTCTGGAGCAGGCTGCATTGAGGATTCCAGGCCTCCAGGTGTGTTGGTCAGGGGACATTCATTTAGGAGGCAATTCAGGGAGGAAGCAATTGCTGCAGTCCATGATGAGATGGCGGTGTGTGGTTTACAGTGGAGGTGGTTAGCAACGAACAAGTTTAGGATATATTCTGAGGTTAGAATGGAGAAGCTTTGTTGATGGATTTGGTATAGTCTGAGAGAGGTAAGTCAAAACTGACTCTGAGCTTTGGCCTGAGTACCTTTGTTAAAAATGATATCACCATTGACTGAGCTAGGAAATGTGGGAGAATAATAAAGTTTTGGAGAATAAGTTCTAGAGATTTGTTTGAAGCGTGTTATAAGAGAAAGGTTCATGAGCTATTAAGGTGGATGTTAAATAGGAAGCCAGGTATCTAAATGTTAGGTAGGATAGGTAGTGACCTAAGGCAGGGAGGAGGAGGGAGACATGTCTCACCCATCGACTCAGCTGTCCTGAGCCTGGTGTGATAAGATTGCTGGGTGTTCTGAACACCACAAGCAGGGATAGTGCAGGGCTGGAACAGAGCAGCCACTCAGAAAATACAACTTTATTTTTTAAAAAGCCAATTGTACAAATATGAGAATCAGCAAATTTGGAGGTGGAAAGATCCACTTTCAGTTTTTCTTCCAAAACGGAGTCTTCAAGAAGCCTAACGATAGAACGAAAACTCCAAATGAGCCCTAGAGAGGTGCTGCTACACTTGTCCTGATCCTAACAGTTAAGACGTGATGACGCTTTGATGGCGGCAAGCGAGGGACAGTTACAGGAAACAAGGCTGTATAATGTTTTCTGGGAATCACTCGCTTTAAAGGGGAAGACACTGGTGCTTGCTGATATAGATTAAGCATGGAAATTCAAGGTTAATTAGAGCTACATCATGAAAGTCAGGGCACTGAAAAACTAAAAACTCTAAACACAAATTTACTGAGCGTGTATTATTTCAATTAGCCTTTCACAAAATGGCAAAGCTGGAATATCCTATAAAGAATATCAAAATATTGCTGAGGTGGCCTCAATTGGGACACTCCTGACAATTTGGGTGAAATAATTCTTCATTATCTCCAAATGTTCCTCACATTGTGGGGTGTTTTACATTTTTATCTTCACCCCCTAAATGTCACTGTAATAATGAAAATGCCTCCCTACTTCCTCCATGTGCCCTCAGGCTCAGTAGCACACCCATATGAGGATTGTACTCTCTCTGACCCATATTTTTCAGATAAGAAAAGAAGATTCAGAACAGGAAAGCGTCTCATTCAAGTTCCAACAGGTATTTCTCTTGCTCTTAATTCTTTGAACAAGAAGCTTTTCAATTGCACTGCTACATTGTTTATTATTTCTCCTGGAGAACCAGAAGTGGAAAACTTGGTAGAAAGAAACTTACAATTCATCTGATTCAACCTCCTCATTCGGCCAATGAAAATATAAAGCATGGAGAAAAGAATAACTTGGTGGGTTAAATGCAGGCTCAGGGAAAGAGGTGATAACACACATGAGCACCCATGAATGGCTACCTCGATGAGGGTTTGTTACAGAAGGTTAATGTTGGGATTGGCATTGGTGTTCGAGAAAAAGAGGTCCTGAGTGAACGCATGCCTTTATTCTGGAGAACAGGGTTGCGGGTGTGGTTGGCATGGGGGGCATTTTGCAGAGAAAGTAGAGTTGATACCAAATTGATGTCCGAACCCCAAAATGGTGAAGTTGAAGGCAGGGTATGTGGTAGTCAAACATACATGCATTAACCCAATATTAGCAATAGTAATGCATTAACCCGATATTAGCAATAGTAATCATTGCTGCTATCCTTCGCTGATACCTTACTGTGTACCAGACACAAACCTTCCCCACCTGGTGGGTTCTCACTCTATCCATCTTATAGATCCATTTTTAAAATGAGTAAACTTAAGTTCAGGAAGTTCAGTAATGGCCTGAAGTTATGAGAGTGGTGTCAGCAGAATTGGGATTCAAGAAATGTGTCTAGAATTCTTTTTATATGTCATTCTCTGTGACACCCCCTGGGAATATATAGATAAATAAGAGAGACCCATGCTTTTGAGGACCTCATACCCGTGGGGAAGGGTCATGTAAAGCAGATGTTTTGAGTGTAGATCGAGGGCTCTCACTAAACTGTGGGAACTGAGAAATGAGAGGTGTCATCTAAACTGGTTGGCTATGGAAGGAGTTTTCAGGAAAGTTTTCTTAGAGGATTCCTACACCAGCTCAGACTTGAAGAATACATGGAAATTTATCAGAGGAGAAGGGAAATTGGGTGAGGAAGACACAGTGCGGGGAAGAAGTGAACTTCTTACGATGAGCGAAGTCCCAGCAGCCAGAAACCGGGCTCTTTTGTGGAGCTACAGCTTTAATGCGGAGGGTGTGAGCCACATGTTTCCAGAGGGGGCCTTTGTGATCCTGTGCTTTGCCCTGTCCAGGTGACTGCAGAATCAACAACAGCCTTCTGGAGCATCCAACACAGTGGCGCAGTGGGTGGAATAGAAGGAGCCAGGGCCCGGGGTCAGACAGCTTGGCTGTGAATCACCGCTGTGCTCTGCTCTCCTCTGCTCTTCGGACGTCTGGGAGCCAGGACGCAGGGCAGAGAAAGCTGGCGATGCCTCCAGTCAAAGCCGGGCCTTCTCTTACCGTCCCTTACGGGACTCTTTTTTTACCTGGCACTTTCTGTTCTTCTAAAATTGTTTCTCTTCCTCTGCTCTCTTACCTCCACCTTTTCCCTGGCTGCCTTGTCTCTGTTCTGCAATATCTCTGGGTGTCCCTTTGTCCATTCTGTCTTCCTATCAGGTTTGAAGCAGCGGACCTGCCACTTCCTGTGTGATTCTGAGAAGTTGTTTAACTTTCTGGGCCTCAGTTTCCTTTGGCGTAAAATGGGGAGTTTCCCTCTTGGAGTGTGGAAGACCACATTTGAGATGCAAAAGCTTGGTACAAACTGTAACGGGTTATACAAATGTCCATTGCCATCGATATTACTATCCTGAATTTATCGTTAAGAAGAAAGACATACCTCAGAATTCATAAGTTTTGTGGCTTACTTTGAATAACTGAAAAAAAATAGTTATTTACATTTAAATACAAGTCTAAATTCCTCCTGTTCAAAAGTGGTGATCGCTACCCCAAATGAATTATACATTTTCTAATTTTAAAAGGCCGTTTTATGGAAATGAAGTTATTTGTGCTGCATGGTATGTTCTTGTATCAATGCAAATGCTAAAGAGTGTGATTTACCCAGACTACCCCACCAATGGGAGGAAACTTCAGGGACCTGGTTTGTAGCCCATGTTCCACATTTTGTCACTGCGTTACCTGCAAAGCCTCTCAGGAGGAAGGAGAGGAAATAAGCATTGTGAGTATGTTGTATTTTGTCAGCTGAGCTTGGCAACAAGTTTGCTCCAGTTATCGGGATGGAGCGTATGGTAAATCTGGAAGAAATGTGACCTCATTGTCAAAGATTCAATGCAAGCTGATTTGTATGTACAGTCCAGTGTAATTCAGTGAATGTGAGTCTTCCAATGTGTTTAGAACCACTGTCCCCAACATCTGAGTGTGTAAATCCAATTTGCATGTTTAATTACATCTCTTCTAAGGGCGCTCTTCAATGCAGGTTGCCGTGTTAATTTTTGGAGTCCACGACAACAATCATCTCTTGCAACCATGGCAGGCAGGAAGGGCTGTTGTTATTGGGGTGTATATAACTTTGAGGCCAGTAAAAAATAGACTACAAAGCCCACAGTTACTTGGCCTGGGCTGGGGGAAGAGGAAGGGGTGGGAACAGGGCTGCAGTGGAAAGGTTTCCTGAAAACTTTCTCATTATTCATTGATGAATAACGCCCTTTCAGAGGTAGAATAATTCTCAGGAAAGAAGAAAAGCCCACCAAAATGCAAAATGCTAATTATACTCTTCCCATGAAGTGAAAATAAGCACAGATTTAAAATAAAAGAAATTAAAAAGTGGGGGACAAAAACAACTTCCTTTGGGAACCAACTTAAAACAAATCCTGTGAGACATTGTAGAGGTCATTTCAGCTCTGCAGGGTTTAGTCTTACATTTTTAACAGTAAAATTAGGAGTTTGTATTAGTGATATGCAAAGCATAGCAGCAGAACCCCCTTTTTTGAATGGGAAGTGGAAACCCAATGAATAAAATGGAGAGAACTGGTATTTTACAAGTAATGTTAATTCAATACAATTCATAATATTTGCTTATTTTAATAATCCGTGGAAGCAAAGAGGTAATTCTAAGAAGTGCAACCACTAGAAATTTGCACCCCTTTAGACAAATTTTGGTGAAAAGTAGACTAGATAATATGGCCCCTGACCTAGGTAAAAATGTCACTCTCTGTTGCCAGCCCCGATATAAACCTTTGGACCTGCACACATGAGTGATTTGCAAAGAAAGATTTTCCCAGGTCTGTGCAGCAAAGAGCTGCAATGATGTAGTGAAATGCCTCTAAAACTCAGAGAAAATATGAAACTAAGAGATTGTCCCAGTGTCACTGGACAGGTTTTGTGCTGGGGATCTGAGGATCCCTGGCCTGGTCTGGGATCTCCGGGAGCTTGAATTGTGCAGGAAAGAATTCCAGTACGAGTTGGAGCGAGAGCAAAAGCAGGATTTATTTAGGTGGCAGGAAAGAAAGAGGATAGGATGTAGAATCCTGAGACAGGATCAGGGCTTTAGCCCAGGAGGGGCTGCCACTGCCCCCTGTCCCCTAGTTACAACCTCACAGGGCACCGCTGTGAAAAAAGCAAAGTGCACATTAGAGTGGATGTGGGTCTCCTCACCAGTGAGCTGCGTGCTGTGGTCGGTCATTTCTTGGGAATTTTATGTGTTTCCAAGGGTCGGTTGTTTCTAAACTTTGCAGCACCAAATTCTGACTCCTCCTTCTGTTGGGAGGCGGTCTGGTTCCTAATACGGTTTATTCCTGATGTGTATTTGTGCCCCTTGGCCCACTTCTACTTGTGGTGTCAGCGTTTATTATAATAATGGTATAATGAGCGTTGGGGTCAGTTCTCTGTTCAACTTTTCCCCCATCTTGGATTGATCTAGTTTTAGCCAGTCCCTGTGGTTGATGTCTGCATCCACCGCAGGTGTTTTCTGCCATAAACTATTTCCCTTTGATTAGGCATGGAGGTGGGGGCTCTGGTGAGAGGACTGAGTAGTTTATCGGCCTATGATATCCACTCCTACTTCCTCATTCCACTCTTTGGGGAGTTTCCTAACTTCTGTCCATCCTACCTCACTGGTCGGTGGTCAGAACCTCACCTGGAAGTGTCCCTACAGACTCAGCTCGGGGCGAGGGAAATCCTTGCTGCACAGGCACAGAAAGTGAGTAAAGAGAATGAGAGGATGCCGTGCGGGCCAGGAAAACACAGGGTCTTCCTTGGTTTGCCTTCAGACACGGAAAAGGACAAGCTCCCTGACACACCACAGACAATGCGATGACCCTCTTCACTCATCAAGTGCAACTCGGAGAGCATCAAGAGTTACGCTTGCCCCTCCAATGCAAGTAGCTGGAATGGAAGTAGAGGGTACAGGGACCAAGAGTGCGCTTTCCACTATCTCCTGTGTGACATGTCTGATAGGAGGTGACATGTCCTGTATTCTTCAAACTGAAACTCTATGAGAATAAAATACAGCATTGTTGTTAATAAAGGTACAACAATGAGCAAAAAATAGAATTGTTTGGAGCTAACGAGGATGCTGTCACCTTAATCTGACGTCTGTCACCATCTCAAGACCCTGTGCTTCCTCCAGTTACACCCCCAAATTGTCCATTATTCATGAACCCACATTCCCCAGCACCTGCAAGTTCTTCGGAGATCGTGTTTTCTGGGTGCCCCACAGAGTGACAGGGATTCACTAGAGGCCCAGTGAAGAGCTTTTGAGCTGAACAGAAACTGTTTCCTTCCCTAAAAAGTATACTATCCTTTACCACCACTTAACTGTGTGCTTTAAGCTTTGGTTGCTTTGTATGTAAAAATACAAACTGAAATGTCTTTGCTGAGAAAAGTGGTCAGGCCCATTTTCAGTTCTTGAAGTTGACTATATGTATGGCTGCTGCCTTTTCTCTTTCTTTTCTTCTCCTTCTCTTAATTTTTATTCTTTAATGGTTGAGTTAACCAATGAATAATTTCATTGGAGTACTATGACAGTGATTCAGAATTCCATGAATGTTTATGAGTATTTATGATTTGAAATTATGAGACTAAGAAGTAACGCTTAATACTTACTAAATACTACTTTATTTTATTTTCTAAATTGCACTTGAAATTCAATATTATTTTATATTAGATTCAGGTATACAGTATAGTGATTAGACATATATATATATATAACTTAGGAAGTGATCCCCCGATTAATCTAATAGCCACCTGGCATGTACATAGTTATTACAACATTATTGACTATGTCCCCTATGTTTTACTTTGCATCCTCATGACTATTTTGTGACTGTCAATTTGTACTTCTTAACCTCTTCACCTTTTTTAACCAGCTCCCTAACTGCCCTCCAATCTGGCAAAACAAGAAACGTTTCAATACCACACACATTTCTGTCTGTAGTTCTCCCTTCTGGATCCTGTGTATCACCTGATTACCAGTTTCACGATAGTAAGGCACCCAGGCAGGCATATTTTTCCCCCGGGAGAGAGCTCTGTCCTGGCTTGGTCATAAATGAAATGACTTCACTATCAGACGAGGACTGCTACACAGGGACCACGTGCAGGTGAAAGAAAACTGCATTGCCCTGGCTGGTGTAGCTCAGTGGATTGAGCGCGGGCTGTGAACCAAACCATCGCAGGTTCGATTCCCAGTCAGGGCACATGCCTGGGTTGCAGGCCACGGCCCCCAGCAACCACACATTGATGTTTCTCTCTCTCTCTCTTTCCTCCTCCCTTCCCTTTCTAAAAATAAATAAATAAAATCTTAAAAAAAAAAAAGAAAATTGCATCAACGCTGCTTTGCCCAATCCTGTCTGGGATTCTATGACCATCTTACCAGTGAGAGATGTGGGTTGCAGCAAACAGAATTCAGTCCAGTTTGTTTAAACAGCAGGATTGTCTGTACAGAGATACGGATAGCTCACTGAATTATTAAGGGAGCTGAAGAAGGAGCCCTAGACAGCGCTTCCAAGAGAGCTTCCCAGAGTCGTTCTGCAGGATCGGTCTGCCAAGGAGAGGTCTGCACTTGCTGAGTCACGAGATGCTGAATCGGGAAGTTGCTGCTGCAGTAACTAGCTATAGAATGGTACCAGCACTCTCAGCAGGGAGGAGGGGGAGATGAGGAAATGCAGCTTTAGGTAAAAAAAAAATCTACCTTTAAGAAGGTGGTGAGATTCACAGTGTGAAGAGCTTCCTATAAACATGTCAAAATTATCTACTTCTTGCCTGCTCTGTGATCTTATCTTCTCTTTTCATAGTGCCAGACTTCACTGGAGAGAGGGTACTGCCCTGTCCATCTGTGTTTCTACCTACCAGCCATCCTTCTAACCCCTGACCTCAACCCCGTGCCTTTGTGCTGCCTGGCCGCCTGGCCTGCAATCTCGCTCTCTCCTCCACATTTCTTTCTTTTTTCCTTTGGTGGACAGAACCATTGTATAGCACCTTCACAAGTGTGAATGCAGCTGTAAAATGCTCCAGAGACATCTAATCACAGATTTAGACTCACGCCTAACTCTGTGCCGCTTGCTAAGCATGTTCCACTGTCCGCATGCCGCTCCGTGTATGGGTGGTGCATGGAGTGGTATCATCTGGAGATGCCCACTTCCACCCGTCAGCACGCCCTCCCCACGCATTCTGCTGCCGTGGACAAATGAGAGCACATGTGGTCTCAAGAACATCTTGGGTTCCTTTTGCCATTGATTAATCTCATCGATTCACCTTTGCCAGCCCAGCAATTTCAGGTTAAAACCAGGCTCTTTGAGCATTCTGATTCATTATAAATTTCAATTCTTTTGGCTTCTGTTCTCAGGGCACCTGTCACTGTTGAAAACCAGGTAGCCTTTTAGACATGATATTTGACACCACTTCTCCAGCTCTGACCTTTGACTTTCTTCTTGACCACAGCTCGTTTTCTACCACTTTATTAAGCTTCTTTATTCCCTTATAAGTTACTGTGGAAGACCAGCTCACTCTGCACAGCCAGGGCAGTCTATTCACTATGCCTTAATTAAATTGTCCTTGTAATCTGTTCCCAAACCCAGATGTCTTCCTGTAGATTCAACCCAGTGTATAAGAGGAACCTTAACATGTTTCCTGCAGTCATGATCAACTTCAATGAGCTTGAAGACACCACTGCAATATTATCTTCCTGATGGGCCTCCCCAGCCTATCTTTTTTAAAATGGCAAAGATGTCCCCATCCTAGCACTCCCTGTAAACTTTATCTTGGCCTAAATTTTCTTTCTCCCATAGTATTTATTTCCCTCTAATATGTGATATAATTTTATGTATTTAGTACTTCATTTTTTATCATTCGTACTTCCCTGCTGGAATATGATGTCATGAGGGCAAGGTTTGCTCTTGTATTCCAAGAATATATAATAATCCTTGACACAGAACAGGCTGACAATAAATATTTTTTTTTGATGACTGAATGACGCATCTAGAGTTCAGGACCGTGACCTTGTTATTGAGTTAAATGATGGCTTCTGTTTCTTCTTTGAAATTTGTGGGTCTCCTCATAGAAACTGGTGCTCAACAATATGACTGAAAGGCATGTAATAAGGTTCATATCAGACTTCTCTGCTCCGTTGAATAAAACAATGACTGTCTGCAATTCTCAAAACCTATTGGAAGGAGCTTAAATTCAATAATGGATGATCAGTCAGACATGACTTGAGTAGACTGCAAATGAGTGAAAACATCCTGTTCTGTGTAAATGGTATCTTTTCCACCCTGACATTTGACCAGCAGTAAAATAATTTTTCTGGTTTAGGCAACCTCAGGTTCATAATAGTATAATCCTATCATAAATTATCACTTTTCTTCTCTCCTTTCTTTCAAGTACACAGTGCATTTTATTTAGCTTGACAAAATATTTCCGTACATAGTTTAGGGAAATAGGACCAAATTAAGATCTCAAATTGTAGCAAGAAGGTTAGCAATCTTTACAAGAAAATAGGAGACTGTATACTTAATTATTGACCATCTCCACTTTCCTACAGTGGCACAAGAGGAAGAACACTGCATTGTATTTGCTTATTAGGTGGACAACATAATTAAATGGTGTGGTACTCAGGTCACTCCTGTGGAAAATGGGACAACGATAGCCTGTCAAGTTCCTGGGTGTGATAGGTAAGGCACCCCTCCTGGTGCTTAACGAGCAGTTAAAAATGCTAGTGAGTGCTGCTTCTGGATTTGTTTGTCCAATTCCTGTTCTCCAGTTTAACCCCCATTGTGTTTCTCATGGATCTGATACATGTGCTTGCTTTACCAGAAATGTCTTGTCCCTCAATTTTCTATAAAATCGTATTCCCATTCATCATCCCAACCTGACTCCCACCCTCACTCTCCTTTCACTTACATTTTTCTGTCACCTTAAAAGCCTCCTACGCTGGGAAGGTGCAGCTAGAGGGTTCCGTTGGTGAAAGAAGTCCTACTGGCCCCGATCCAAGCTCAGCAGGGTAGAATATTAAGATCTTTCCGTGATGTCTGTCACTGGCCTGGTGTAGGTCCCAGTGAGCTTGTGTGAGACTGTGGCCCTCTTACACTAGGGTGACACAGATGCAAAGGGAAATGAGTGGAGAGGTCACATAAAGAGCTTCCAGTTGAAGAGAATTGAAAAACAATTGTGAAAAGTCAAGAAAGCGTATTGTACTCAAGGTCATGAGAGATCTACCACCAAAGTGATGAGAGGTTGCGTGTGGGGGGAAATCGATTATACCCTGGGAGGAGTGGGCACGGGTAGATTTATGAGGCCTGTGAATATTAGATAAAGAGGAGGATATTAGCTGAAAATAGAAAGGTCCATTTTTAAATCACTTAGTGAATGAAATAAGAAGATGGAGAAAAGCTCATTTTTTCCTTTAGACAATATATAAAGGCTAAGAGGGAGAAATGGGTATTGACAAAATTAATGAGTCCTCTGTGCACCGGGCCCTTAGCTCTTTTGGCTCAGACAAGGCCCCTCACATGTCCCAGGGAACTGGGGCCTGGGGAATGAGAAGGCTCTCTGGCCTGGTCACAGTGCATTTCTGCCTGGACCAGTCTGGGTCTGTTTATCGTGTGAGATAATCTGTGTTCAGGGTGCACACCTTTCTTTCTTTGTAAATGCTGGTGACCACGTCCTTTCAGAGACAACTCTCCAGAGATGTCGTTCTCTGAACTGAGAAAGAGTTGTCGTCACACACGGGTCTGTAAGTTCAGAGACTGTCCAGAAGAGTTTAAATAAATCTGCTTGATGGAGTATCAGCATCCTCTGTCAATTACAATGATTGCCTGCTCCCTTAAATCTATGAGCCTGCAAACGAGGCCTGGGTTTGTTTTCATTCACACACAGTAGCTGCCCACCCCTCCCCCCATGTAAAGGTCGCCTAGATTCTGGAACACAACTGTAAGTTGTTTTCCTTTCTTCAGACAATAGCTTGTTCTTTCTTCTTTTAGGGGCACGTCACAGACTTGTATTGAGGCCTTTACATTCATGCTTTGACAAACAATTTTTTTATGTTTAAACAAATTTTTAAAAACCAGTCACGATGCTTTGGACCTAACATTCCCATTTTTTTCAGACTAAGACTGAACCCTTGGAGTTGCTTCATTTATATCTTCAGAAATAAAAATAAAATCAATGTCACTGAATTCTAACCTTATTTGTTTCATAGTTTGGAACAAATGCTTCTACTTCCTGTTCTCAGAACACATTTGGGGATTGACTTGCATTCTCTCTTTAGAAAAAACTCTTTTCGATGCCTGAAATACTCTTCACCTCTCTGTCTTTCTGAATCTCACTCATATGCCAAGGATAACCTGCATTGCCAACTTACAGAAGTTGCCTTGGTCCGCCCAGGAGAACATGAAATTCCTTCACCTCTGGACTCTTCAAGATGTACTGGAAACCTGTCCTTTCTTACCATTTATGCATAATGACTTGCATAAGCACACAGTTGTCTGCCTAAGTAGGGACCAAGCAGCACCTAATGCTAAGGGTTGAATTGTGTCCCCTACCCTCCTCCAGATTCTTGTGTTGAAGTCTTAACCTCCTCAGAATACCTTATTTGGAAGTGGGGTTGTTAATGACATTAGCTAAGTTAGGATGATTCCTTAATTAACCAGACAGGTTTATTTAGATTTATTTTGGTGTCCTTATAAAAAGGGGATATTTAGAAAATGACATGCACAGAGGAAGAAAGCCAGTTGAACATGAAGGCAGAGGTTGGGACCATGAGTCTATGAGCTAAGGAGCATCAGAGATTCCCAGAAGCCCACCAGAAACTAGGGGGGGGGGGGATAGAGCCATTTCTCCCTTGCAGTCTACATAAAGAATCAGCCTATCCTGATCTCAAATTTCTAGTCCCGAACTGAAAGATGATACATTGATGTTGTTTAAGCTCCTCAGTTTGTAGTACTGTGTGACTGCAGCCCTAGCAAACTCATGCACCTTCCAGCAAGGTCTTGCAAAATACGCCTTGGTATGATGTTGGGATTCAGAAAAACTGAACATTCTAACAAAATTCTTGACACAAGTCAGCCTCATGTCACGTCATCTCTCTGCACCTTAATATTATTACCTTAAAATTATGTTGGTAATAGTGCCTGCTTTATTTTCCTTACTTTTTGGCAAATGTAATGATATCAAACATAAAAGACTTTTTTTAATCTGTAAAGCACCTGACAAATATTAGTTATGCCAATTTTTGTAGGCAGCCCACAAATCTCTTTTGATGGATTGAATAAAGGGAAATTAAATGTGCCTGGTGTGAAATATATTTAGGTATTATCATTAATGATGACTGAAAAAAATACTGATCCTGAAAAGAACCCCCACATAGTGCAGGCTGTTTTAAGCAAATAATCATGAGGAGTGTGTCTAGCAGGGATAGAGGTCTTATTTATTTACACTGTATCATCTAAATGCTGGTACTGTCAGTATGGTTCCCTGGGTAGCAGCATCTGTGTGTTTAGGACACTTGCTAGAAATGCAGAATCCCAGGCCCCAACCCAGACCTGCTGCCTCAGAGCGTGCACTCAATAAGATCTCCAGGTGACCTGTAGCATGTTGAACTTCGGGAACTGCTCTAAAACCCATGCCGTACGTAATTCATATTCCTCAAATGTAAAGCAAAGCAGTTATTAGTCAAACATTCTTTCATCCACACATGCAATATTGGAAAACCCTAAGCTTTGGAGTTTGACAGATCTGCTTTTTAATCTCATATCTACTATGTAGTTACTTAACATGGCACTAGGCCGAAACTAGATGATTTACTTTCTGATGCCTCAGTCTCCTAGCCTGCAAAAGAGAGATGATAGTATTTAAGGCAGATGGCTCTAGAAGAAGCCTGGAGATAATGCACATAAACCAATAGGCATATATCAGTTATTAAAAAAAAAACCCGCCTAGGATTCTGCATTGCTAACAAGTGCCCTTTGGAGTCCTTCATTTCTGATTGGTTAATCACTGTAGAGAAAGAAGTCAGGTCTTCCAGGGGTTCCGGGATCACACAGGGTGCCAAGGACTTTTTGGTGTAAATTCCATCCAGGGGGAGGTACTTTATGGCCTGGGGAACGAGAGGGATTCGAGGCTCACTGTGAATGTGCCAATATCCTTGAAGGGAAGCCTCTGAGTTTCTTCGTAGCCCCAGCCTTCCTTTGGAGAGACGTGGCCATCCTTGAGACCCAGCATATGTTGCACCAGCACGGCCTCTGTCTCAGAGGTCATGGGCCCCTCCCCCAGCCAAAGGTGCCGCTCCGCAGCACTCTCCGTGGGAAGCCCGTCCTCTCTGTCCACCAGGCCAGGCACGACTGAGCAGCAACATTTCATTCCTGCAGAGATTGTTGTCACTTGATTTTGTCATTTAGATCTTTTAAGCATCTTTTCAATGCCAACAAAAGTCAGTGCCACCTTCTGGGGGAAGCCATCAGGGTACTGGTAATTAGCTCTGTCGTCGGCATAGACTCTGGGGAAACGGAGGCACTTCGTTCCCAAAACTCACACAGCGTGACCCGCTCGCTGTGCGAAATGTTAATATTTTGCTTCGTGCTTGGCACCGGGTGCTGCTGCCAACAAGCAAGCTTTGGGGGAGTTTGCTGTACATTTTGGGAAAACTGCGTGGAGCCAGGCCAGATGTCAGTGTGTGAATCAGATTGCTTCTGTAGAATTCGTGACTGTTCACTTATTCTTCAGCAACTCCGTGGAAGCTGAGACATGCACTTTTAGAGAGAACGGTGCTTGCTTTCTTGTCCTCGGGCAGAGGACATCACGTGGCACGTGGCTATGGAGGCAGTCAGTGATTATTTTCCCTCCCAACTGGAGGGAAGCCCCCACATCACGCCCGATACCGTCCTCAAGTCCAGTAGTTTCACCACCTTCCTGAGGGAAGTATTGAGTTGACCCGAAGGTTTGTTTGTTTTTTCTGTGAGATGGCTCTAGTAACCCTTAGTTGTCGTTAATTTGATTTGAAACAATTTCATTCGATTGCATTGTGACAGCTGTCATATCAGTGTGCATTTAAAAAATCTTATCAGAATTGGTGAGTTTTTGTGCAACCATTTTAATATTGAAGAAGGAAGAAAATACATAACATTTTCAGCCTATTAAGCTTTATTATTGCAAGAAAAGTAAAACACATCTGAAAAGCAAAAAAGAAAAAAAGGTTTGTGCGCAGTGCATGGAGAAGGTGCTGTGACTGATCGAACACGTCCAAAGTGGCCTGCAAAGTTTTGTGCTGGAGATTTCTCTCTGGATGGTTCTCCACGGTTTTCAAGATTTGGCAATTCTGTCTTTACCCTTCCCTTTTCGTGCTTTTCAGTTTTTAACATTTCCGAGAAATAAAGATAATCTCTGGACTTATTGACTATCACATAAAGAAATATACTTATATATAAATTAGTTGTAAATAGATGTATTTATTTACTGAATATTTATTATATATAATTATACATTTGTTCCTACATATGAAGATTAATACAATATTTATTCTAATGATATAGATATAATAGGTTAGTACATATAATTATATTTATTCTATAATATAAATAATTAAAATATAAAATTATACATTATATATAAAATATATGTATGAATGTATAGTTTGCTTAAACATTATAGGATAAAATATAAAACAATTGACCCAGTACATGGCAAATGTTTTGTTCTTCTTTTCCTTCCAATCCTTTATAAGAATGTTTTAATAAATTCCCCATGTGGAGCACACATGATTTTCTGCATATTTGGAGACGTGGTCGAATTTGAGAAAAGTGTCTGAAGTGAAGGGGGGGCAGACTGGGTTGGGGTGCTGAGACCAAGAAAGTAGAGATCTTCTCCAGAGAGAGATGGTCTCTGAGCAGGTCAGGAGGAGGGGGCAGAATGAACTGTAGGGGTTTTTTCCTTTTTCTTTATATTTTAACAGTTAGGAAGTATAGTTCAATAGCAAAGCAGAATTGTCAAATCCCATTACAACTGAAAACAGGTAGCTGGTCTTGGTTACTATGCAATATGACAGAGGTAATGGCAGGAAGCTATTGAAATAAGAAGCATGAATTTAATAATAATGATCTGTGTATTTCTAAAATTCTTTGGCAATTTAGAACCAAATTTAGATATATATGGAAGTACACTGATGTCTGTAAATTGCTTGAAAGTGCACCTAAAAATAATATGGATTGGTGAATAGAATGATGGATAGATAGTGCATGTAATTAACCAAGTATAGTTCACATACTAATCAGACTTCCACTCTATGGGTATTTACTGTAAAATTGTTTCAGGTATACTGTGTGTTTTGAAATTTTCACAATACAATGTTGGAAAAAAGTGATCTTACAGGCTTGACCTCATGCAGTTATCTCTGAAGTCTTAGGAACTGGTCATTATCTTCCTCATTTCTTTTCAGAGGAAACTGAGGCTCAAATAAGTGGTATACGTGGCAGTAGGTGTGCCCAACCTGTTGGGACATGGTGGTGAGGTGAAAGGAGAGGGATTCGAACTCTGGCTCCCAGCGTGAGGTCCAAGAGGTTGGGTTGCTTGAGTGGAAGAAGTTCTGGCTTTGGAACTGATCTGCGTCCCAATCCCACATTTATAATGTCTGTATGATCTTCATTTCAGCTGTGACATCTGACATCAGTGCTACGAGCTTCGGTTTTCTCATCTGTCAAACGGTTGAACAATGCCTATCTCAGAAGGCTACTTGTGAATATTAAACAGGTTAATCTATGCAAATCGAGGTAAGTGTATATTATGTTAAACCCCAGATGTGTATCTGGCCCCTCCATTCTCAAAGTATTCCAAAGCAAGAAGAAATGAAGATAATTTAGGAGAAAGGAACTAAACTGTTAATATTCTTGGATTTTGCATTTCCAAGGCAAATGTGGGTTTCTCGCTTTTACTAAGGTGCTTCACTCTATGCATAGATCCTTTGTTTTGTGTTTTATGGTTTGATGAAATAACTAATCATGACATTTTTTGCATTTAACCTTTTTAGTCACATCTGCATTACTTCTGCTCCCCAAATCTGCCTGTTTAGCACTTTACATTTTAGTATCAATAGCACGTTTCTCTTCCTCTGTTTTCATTTCTGTTTAAATTCTTCTCCATGATTTTTAATAAAAATGTTAATTAAGATCCAACTCAAGGCTGACCTCATGTTGCCTTATTACTCAGCACACTAAGCCTCTCCCTGTCTTCCCCTCCAAGCACCACCGCCTGTAGCTAAAGGTGAAAGAACTTCCCGTTTGATCAGGGATTTCATTTAACCTCTCTGTCAGGTCTTGGTTCTGATGACTTGAAGTTTATTTATGGTGAACGGGAAAAGAAATCCAGCCTGAATTTGCAACACTGGATCAAAATTGCTGACGTAAATAATCTAAAACTGCGTCATCTGTTGAATTGCCTTCATCTGCTAGACACGCAGCCTACATCTATTTCTCTCTCCATGATTTCTTTCCCTCTTTACTCCCCAGCTGTCGTGGTCTTACCCCTCTCAGTTCATTCTCCCTCCCCTGCAGTGCCCACTCAGACGTTTTTCAGCATGGGTCAGAATCAGCTGGGGCGCTTGTCCACAGATTCAAACCAGGGTTTCTCCATCAGAGTTGCACATTCCAGCACCTTGGGGAGGTATGTACCCTGGGACCACCAACTCCCAGATATGCTGTTTGGATTTATCAGGGTGGTGGTCACGCTTTAGTCATTTGAAAAGCTTTCTAGGTAATTCTCAGGAACAGGCAAAGTGGCTCACCACTGAGCTACTAAATCAAGTTTTTCATAAGTGGGTGGAGACATTGCATGGAACATCACGTTAACAAGCACCCCCACCCCAAATATTTCAGATGTCTAAAAAATATGAGACCAGCTGGCCTTGATGATCATTCCTAACATAAGGAAGATCAGAGTATCCACGTGACAGTGTTGTGAGGATTGTTTAAAACTACATGCCAGTAACTTGGAGCACTGTTTAATGTAAGCAACCCTTGTAATTATTATTATTGCTTCATCCCTTATGATGTGAAACCTTTTCATTTATCTGAGGAAAATATTCCCAGAGGGGTAATTAACCCAAGGTTATAACTAATCAATGGTACAAGAAGCAAGTGGTCTTAGGACTTTTGTCACATAACCCACTTCTTATTCCCATCACAATATGCCATTTATTTGCTTTAAATAGTAGGTTGCTGTATAAAGCAACCCACTGACATCAGCAATTGTGAGAAACTGCAAGAAATTAGGACATTTCAACACAAAGTGTCACATCTTTTATGTGTCTGTGCCTTAGCTCATGCTGTGACTGGTATGGCTTTCGGTGTTTAGTAAAACGTTTCTTTTGGGTTCATTTCAAGTGTCAGCTCCTATATGGTCCCTTAACTGAGGAAAATCTGGTGTTTCAGCTAATTTTTCTTTTCTGGATCCCACAGCAGAACCCTCTAAATGTCTTCATTATGTTGTAGAACCTACAAATACCCATGGCATATTCTATGTCCCCTGCTTTCCTGTGCTGGAAGGGTCCTCGTTAATATGAAATTTATATGTTAACAACTCAAAATATTTATTGGCACTGTGTCCCCAACACAGGAGGTGGGTAATTAACACATTTTTTTGTTGAGTGAATGGATAACTGGCTTGTTGGATAAACTTATGAGTAAATAATGGAATGCATTTTTGTTCCTGGTTTTGGTCTTTATTTATATAAGCTCAGTTACCTAGAGTCATAAGGCAGTGACTGTCAGAGACACAAGTTAGTCAATTGTATTGGCCTCTGGTTTTTCCAACCACTTACTTCTCACTAGTTGTGTAACCTTCTACTCTGAATTTAAGGGATGAAGGACAGCGCCCTTAGAATTTCTGTGAGCGCAGTTGGTAATCACAGTTAAGGTCTTAGAAAAGTCACACATTCTCCTTGAAACTCTTCTCTGAAATGACGTTGATGGACCAGATCCATGTTTTTCCAAACTGTAATATTAGAGAAATTTAAAATTTTATGAGATGAAATAAGGTATGCTACTGAAAAAAAAATAATGATAGGTATTTTTTAACCATAGAAAAAATTGCTAATGCACATGATTTTATATTTTGATTTTTTTTTACCACTTCCATAAAGAGAAGAAAAAAAAGAACGGGAAGATAAGTAAATCAGGTTCCAGAATCCTTGTTTTTCTCCCCTTCCCTGTCAACAAGGGGCCTAAGTCATCGGCAAGGACTTTCAAAACCACCAATAACTATGGGAAAATCGGACACCTATCGGCCAATGACCTGCTTCCTCTGACAAAGGCCGTGTGGACCACAAAGTTCTGAAACTGTCTCAGCTTCCTGTTGGTGAGTGTGTGATGGCACATGTCCGTGCTGAAGCATCAGCATGGGGCGGCAGGACGGTAAGCATCAGCAGCAGCTGCAGGTGCCCCCCTGTGCTTCGAACAGACGTGATGTTCCTGAGGACAAAGCATTAGGGCTCATGGGGCTTCAAGGATGGAGTCTTCAGGATCCTGGACTCAGGGGGATGCTCAGACAGGACTTCTCAAAAGGTGGTCGGGGAAGGTGTACCCCATAGACAGTAATTCACAAGAGAAACCTGATGTAGTCATTGTGGGCCTGAGTCAGCCAGGATGCAGAAGCTACACCATGGACCTAAAGACTCGCAGCTTCTGTGAGAATGCAGCAGACTTCTTTCTATACCCCTCTGACATCTTGGAAATGGGATGGGTGGGTGAGGAGCCTTAGACTGAGCATTGCTGACACAGGACGCATGTTACTGCTTCAGAGAAAGATTCCTGGAGCATCCTTCATGCAGACCTTCTCTTGCACTGAGACTAGATTATACCCGAAGAAAGACTCCAGTGAAAGGTCAATCATTTGTGAGCAAAGTAAAGGACCTACCATTTCTTCAGGGAAACACACACACATGCACACACTGTCTTCTTAAGCAATTCACATATACTACTACTTGTCTGTACATAATTGGCATTTAGTAGAATTACATGTTTTGCAATGTTCTGAAGAAAGCATCTTAAGTCACACATGTCCTGGTACCTGGCCAAAAGAAAACAAAAGGAAAAAAGATGCCCTGAACTAGATAATCTGTGATGTCCCCTTGAGCATTAGCTATGATTCCAGAGATTCACTTCTGGGTTTCATTAGGCATTCTTATTTTTACCATTTGAAAGTTGTGTTGTATCTTCCATGATTTCAGTAGGGTGATTGATAATAACAAATATTAAATTTTCTGGACTTGCTTTTCAAAATTCTAATGAATAGATGCTACTTTGGCCACCCGTTCAACTGGTTAAGGGTTTAATGCACCTAAGCCTCCACTTAGACCTTGTGTGTATTAAACACACCCGGCTGGGGATGGGGCTACAACATGGTCATACACAGGCATATGATTTGCACAAAAAATCTTGTGTGTAAATTCCACTTTTGCCATTTCTCTGGTTTTGATCTTGACCAATGGACTCTGGCTTGTTTCTGTTATCGAAATTCATGTACAACTAAAATTCATGGGGTCTCCTAAGAAAAAATGAAAGATAGTCTGTATAGTACATTGAGAATCATGAATGTGCTTATATTCTATCCTGTCCCTCATTCCTAGAATAGGACAGACCGTCACATAATAAAGTGCAAGAGGAGTGAATATCCAGAAAAACATGGCCAACGTAGTCTACCTTTTGCTATTTTCGTATTTTTAATTCTTTGACTAACTTCAAGCTGTTTTATGTGGCCTGCTTAGCTCGCCTTCCATTCAGTTCTTCACTCGTCACTCATTTTCTTTGAACACCTACTATGTGTTGGGCATGGTGCTAGATACTGTGAATAGGGAGATAAATATGGAGGAGAGATAAAGCTATTCACACACATTCTAGTTGCACATGGTAAGCAAATAATAAGGCTACACCGCGGGTAAGTCGGCTCTAGAACAGGAGGGCTTCCACAACTTAGAGGGTCTCAGAGTCTCCTCGCAGATGGTGTGGACAGAGCACAACTCTGAAGAGGAGCAGGCAAGATCAGCAATGCAAAACCTTTTTTCACGGTATAAAAACACATGTTCCAAGGCAAAGCAATAAGTTATGCAGGTGATGTTGGAATCCAGAAGGGTGGTGCAGTTAGTGCGGTTACACAGGAAGACTGTAAGGGCCCTGGCATCCTCAGAGGTGGATTAGGTTCCTATTGTGTGCTGACACCCTGGAAGAAATAGAGAACCCAGCAACGAGTGTGGCAGATGAGCCCCATCTTGGAGCTCACACTTGGAGCTCACACCAGAATGGGAGGAGACAGACAGTCAAAGGCAAACCTGGACATTGGAAACATTTTGAGATTGGATTGATACTATGAAGGAATAAACAGGGTAATGCCAAGAACCTGACAGATGCTGGGGAAAACACACTTCAGAAAAGACACCGTGAGCCCCATTTCTCTGGAAAGCGGACATGAAACTTGAAGGGTAAAGAGGTGTCATCATGTGAAAGACCAAGGGAAAAGCTTGCCTGGCAGAGGGGATGTGTTACAATATAATGCATCATGTTTGACAATATAATGCATTAACCAACACAAAGACTGCAGCTGGTGTATGTGAGGGAAAGAAGACGGCAAGTTTGAAGTGTGAAGGTCAAGAGGTAGGGGCAGGAGGTGAGGTTGGGGTAGGACGTGGCGAGCCTGATGACCTCAGCCAGGACTGCAGGATGTGAGTGTCTGATGACAGGCCTTGGGGGTGTCTGGAGCAGGGAAGTAACATAAACATTTAAAAAAATACTACAGTGCTGGCTCCACAGAGAATGCACTGTGGGGAATAAGTGTGGAGCAGGAGAGCCAGGTCTGAGGCTGTCACTGTTGTTCGGGTGACAGGTAGTGACAGCATGGACAATGTGACTTTCCTGAGCCGGTCTGGGAGAGGTGAAAAGTGGCTGTGAGATGGCACCACTCTCTCCCTCTGGGCTGCGTGAAGAGTAAGGATGACATATAAATGAACACATTGCTAGAAAGTGGCAAGAGACAAATCCCTGGTATCTGGATGCATTTCGATGTGCTGCCATTTGCCGTGGTCTTGCTCGATTAGGCTGAGCCAATTGGACAGGCAAGATCACATTCTCAATAGATAAACTGGGATGCTGAGAACCTAGGTATCATTGATCAAGCTTCCTCATCTAACCCGTAGATTAATTCAAACTTGAGTCCAGTCTGGACTCCACATTCAATGTTCTTTTCACTGCCTCACAGTTCCCTAGTGTCCCGTACATCTCAGACCGCTGTTGTGGCTAAGAGTAAGGCTGTCAAGTGTGGTCAATAGTCTACTTCATTAAAAACCCTTAAACTTCAACTCAGTGATCTCAAAGGCCAATGGTAAATAGTGCTAAGGGCTTGTGACCAGGGCAGGTGAATTCAGGTATGCCACATGTAGCCTGTCCACTGTACCTGTTCTTGTATCACAGCACTATGTAAATTAACTAACACCCCCGGAAATTATTAATTAAGGAGAAGATAAGCTTGTCAGGGCATAGTGCTGTGCAATATGAAAGAAGAAAAATGGTAAAATTTCAAAGTGCCTGGCTTACTGGTTCTCTACAAATGAAAATACAAAATAAAGAAAATCTACTGTATTTTGGTGAAATCTTATCATCTTACTAGGCAACTGGCTGACTTTTTTTTGATGCATAACATTGTTGCTTTCAGGCATTCTGAAACATCAGAAACTCTACGTGGGGAGTGGGTATGACATGCATTCAGTCCGCGGAGCTGTTTGCTGAGATGAGTGATGGTCACTTCATGGTCTTCAGCAGTGTGAACCTGGCGGAAGCCGGCTTTGACGCAGCACACACTAAACTCAGTCTTTCAGGCCGGCAGGTGCATTCCTTTGAGGCACCGCTAACAGCCTGAAAATTCAATTTGGTTTTAAAATGTGATGTCATAATGTTATTGAACATTTTCTTTTGGAAAAATATTTGATCTTATTGTTTCTATTTGCCACGTGGTACTAAATTAGAGGTGTGTTATAAAATCACTTTAAGCTTCTTAAATTACCGTATGTGTGGTGAAGGACGCTCACACACGGAGGTGAGTGGTCAGCGTATCCAGCTTACAGAGACGATCTATAACCCTTGTCAAGTCCAATAAGAGTAATGCGTATGTGGAGATAATCCTACCTGAAGAAAAAAAAGCAGAAAAATACAACTGTGATCCCATTTCATATACATACAGATATGTATGTGTTATTCATATTACATATTTTATATACATTAATTTTTATCACATTCTGTTATGACAGCATCTGCACCTGTCCCTGAATAAAGGCACAATTGGGGAAAAATACAATTACGAAGCAAGTTAAAATACAAGTAATATATTTCTTGTCATTGAAATGAGCTTACCGCCCACACAGCTAATAAAGCTGAATAAAGTATTTCCTAAGCTTGTTGAAGCCCCCCACAAGCTGACAAGGTATTACAGTATCACCAGCATCACCTGGAGGAAAAACGGGAACCCCAGAGGCTAAGAGAGTTCCGAAGCCACTTGGCTCCTGATCTTGGCAGTCCCTGAGCAACGACAGCGTTCTCTTCCGAGGCCTGTGTGGGGCGGTCTTTCCTCCCGACCTCACTCACTGTCTCTGCTCTCTCCTTCCTCTTCCTGGATAAAGCTGACTTCCCAAAGAAAGTCCCCACGCCCACGCCCTTCCCTCATCCTCTGCTTCAGTGAGAACCCAGGCACTTCAGCATCAGGAAACAAACACGACGACATCATATCGACATTGCTCATAATAGATTAAAACTGGCAAACACAGATGACTATCGACAGTGGGAAGAAGGTATAACCTGGGATGAATTTATTTAATGCGATGCTATCCAGCAAAGAAAGGATGAAAGAAATAAATAGAGGAAGGAAGGAAGGGAGGGAGGAAGAGAGGGAGGAAATGGGAATTGACTGTGAGAGCAAGGGTGTGGAGTGGATAAAGGAGGGCAAAGGGGGAAAAATTGAGACAACTGTAATAGAATAACAATAAAAATGATTAAAAAATAAAAGGGAATACAATGTGTTTGGAAAGAAAGAAAAAGAAAGAAAGAAAGAAAGAAAGAAAGAAAGAAAGAAAGAAAGAAAGAGATTACAACAATGTGATTCTCACAAACCTAATTTTGAGAAATAAAGGCAAAATGGAAAAAGATACATATCATGGTGTTATTCTACTCCTACGGAATCAGAAAAGAGACAAAACAGACTGTATTTGTGGGGAGCATATAAGTAGTAAAATTATAAAGAAAAGCCATAGGGATTTTCATAGATATCAGAAGAGCTCTCACCTCTGGGGGGAGAGAGGAGGCGATGGGAAAGAAGGCCCTGGGGCTGTCGGATGCTTACCACGGGCCCCTGGGTGACGGTGCCAGGGTTGCATGGAAGTTGGCTTTATAATTAGTGATCAAACTGCATGATTATTTTATGCTATTTTTCAATATGCATATTTAGAAATATAATAAATTAACAAATATACAAGGTGTTAGGAAAACCAAGGCCAGGGAACAGGAAGTCATAAATCTTCCTAGCTGTTCAGGCTGAGAAGGAAGTTCTATAAATTTCCCACTGCAGGGTGACATTAACATCACACAAATCGTGACTGAGCAAAACGGACACTGGCTGAGCCTCAGCCTGAGATAGAAATCCTGGTCGAAACAGAGAATTACAAATTGTGGAAAGATGCATGTAAGCGTAAAAACATTATTCAGTATTGCAAGAATTGCTATTACTAGTTTTCCTTTTCTTATTCCTTATTTTTATTCTCTGCTTTAGTGTGACAACAGTCAGTTTTCTGTGTGGCTTTTGGTTGTGTTCCCTGGTTGATTTCATTATGTGCCTTGGGGACTAAAGATTAAAAGTTACAGAGTTGTTTATTCTAATGAAATACAACTTGTTTGCTCTTATTTTGAAATTCATTTCATGCATTCACAAATCTCTCATTTGTCAGCTCTGAAAGGGCCTTATTTAAGAAATGAAGAGATGGGGCAGAGAAACTAAGAGTACGAATTTCCAGTTCACCCACCGAATGGTGGGGTGTCCAACACTGGAGGCCGGATCATAATTCACTGATGGATAAACAGAGCAAACAGGATTTTTTTTTTACCCTGAGACCTAGTCATTAATTTTCAAACAAATCTGGAGCATTTCCCATCATATTTTCTAGACAATGACAATTTAAAATGTTTGGTTTTTATTTTTTCTTAGTAAGAATCTTTCTGCATCCCAAATGTACATACTGAAAAAAAAGGAATGTAATTATCTTTCTATGCATTATTCAGCTTTTCGACTGCTGGAAAATTCCGCTTACCAAGGGAAAGAATCCAATGATTCGTTAATTGAAAATAAATAATGAATACAAGGTAAGACAAATTCACATATACTGGAGAAGTATTTGGAAAAATTATTTAAGTTCCAAATGCTGGTTTCCAAGGATGAAATGACAAATGGGCCTTTTAGGCAGAGCCATGCCTGCTTCATGGAGAAGTGGTCCGCAGAGACCCCCCAGGTTTCATCGAAACCAACATGGTAACAACGAGAACAAATACTGCAAGAGAACTACAAAGAGGAGCTGTGTCCCAAAGTTCTTTTATCTTTATGCATCTGCAGATTGATATGATATGATATGATATGATATGATATGATATGATATATGATATGATATGACATACACTCTCATACAGTTGTCTGTAACCCGCAAAGACTGGAACACAGAAGCTACAGGGAGTGGATCTCTGTGGCAGGGTGCCTGAACATATTAGGTGCTCCGTGATGTGTGTTGAGTAAAGAACAGCTGAATAAATATTTAACGAGAGGTTGACTTGTCTTATCAGAACCCGATTTCAAATGGACCCTCCATTTGAAGGTCCCTGTCCCATGATTGTACCTGCAGGCACTGAAATCACTGCTTTCTTTCCTGAATGTTCCTTATAAATAATATAAACTGCTTAGTTGTCACGTACAGACTGCATGAGAGCAAAGCCTAAACTAACACACTAATGTTTTTAAAAGCCTACATCCACAAGACGACAGAGGAATGAAATGATTGATTCCCATCGGCATCATTAGAGAACCCGGACTCAGCCGCCGCTGAGCCTAAGGTACCACTGGGCTTTTCAATCACAGGAGGCAACATTTTCCCCGAGGCTGTAGCCAGTTTGAGCTGTGTTTCTGTTCTGTCACAACCAAAGGAATCTTGACTCTAAGCAAGAAATATCAGGGATGGGAACTTGGCCAGCAGTTGAGTGCTTCGCTCCTTCCAGAGTTGAGTGGAGCTTTGTGCAACACAGAAACCTCCGTTTAAGGGTCTGTGGAAGAGTGGACACCAAAAATACTAAGGTTCTAGATGCATTTTCCTTTAATTTTTACCATACATTTGGGATTCAGAGCAGAGAAGGTATTCTTCTCTGTGACATACAAATATATGTTTTAAGTTTAAGCCCCACTATTTAAATGTAGGGGGGACTGAAAATGAATAGAAGTAGGTTCTCTTTTGTTATAGAAATCACAAAGACCTAGAACTCCATTGATGTTTTTATCAACATATTAAATGTTGTCCTTTCTAAAAATAATCTCTAAATACATATAATTGTAAATCAAACGTGATTGGTAATGACATAGTTGACTATTTATAGTGGATCCCTTGAAAAATCTCAAATTCTGGTCCCCAGATGTATAAGTGAAGCGAGAGGGAACAGAAGGCACTAAGGATAGATCCTCAAGCCCCTTGAAGATTTCAGAGAAGACACTGACACCGCACAGTTACCCTCCTCGCTTCTCCTTCATCCACCAGAGCTTCATCAGTAAGAAGCACAAAATGAATGTCCAGTTAAAAAAAGAAAATAGTTAATATGGCCACTCATTTAAAACCTTTTTTCAAATTCATGTACAATTTATTGGGGCTAAAGAGCAACAAGGGAGCCCCTGCACCCCGAGGCTCCTCCCCTGGAGGGGAACGCAGCTCTGAGGGTGGCTGTAATGTAATGCGCCGACTACATGCGACAGTGTTCCACAAACTTAACTCACCAGCATGTCCTCTTGGAGATATCTTTGGATATATGTACATGCTCCATCTTATTTATTATTTGCTTTTTAATTGTTAACATCAAATTAATCATAAGACATTTGTAAATACAACATGATATTCATTGCATACATTATTTCTGTTGCATTCAAGTAAATATTGGTAAGTAGTGAAATAAAAATAGGGCCCACCCACGTGTTACATAAAATCCTCTAACCCAAACCAGCGATGGGCATGCTAAACTGAGAGAACAATTAACAGGGAAGGTGCACACAGAAGGCTCCACAACCACAAGGGGAGAAAGGGATGGAGAGCCATTGTGAGCTCACCTGCACTTTGAAACAATCCTTGAGGCAGCAGAGGGACAGACCATTTGCTAGAATGGGTCTGAGGGGGAGATTCCTCTTAAGAAGCTACTATAATGCTTCTGAGTATTGGCCAGTCACTTGTCTAAGACAGCATTCGTGGGGGTGCACCCAGAATGGACAGGCATGAGAGATGTTTAGAGGTTGGGTTACGGGGAGTCAGTGCCTGCTTAGAGTGAAATGAACACAATAAAAGCTTAGCTGACTAGGCTCTTACTTGTGCGTCATTAACCTGGGAAGGAAACTAGAAGGAGGAAAAACCTAGGGATGGACCAGGGGAGATTAAAAGTTGTTTCTGGGGATAATGAACTTGACTGCCTTATGGTACAGCCAGGGGGAAACCCCATAGAGAGTGGGAAGTATAGTCTGGATTCCCGAAAATATTGTTTACAAAACAAACACCTCTGTAGCAATAAGCACATTGTAAAAAAAATTGAAATATGCTATTAACTTTTGCAAATTGCAAACTAAAATAAAGAGGCACTTTTAACATTAGCAAGTTTTTTAAATGATAATTCTTCATTTCAGCAGACGAGAGAGAAGACAGGCACTCCCACAAATGTGTCCTAGGAGGGTGAGCTGGTTCCTTGCTTCAGTAATACACTTTGGCAATGCACGCCCAGTGCTGTGCAGGCGAGCATGCTTTCTGACCCACAAGTTACAAATCTAAGAATTTATTGTAAGAAAATTTCAAGTGGTATATTGAAAAATGTATGTTAGATATATAGATCAATACAATAAATACAGTATATTTATGCATTTGTAAATTTGGTAAATGAAAAAAGTACAAAGAAAAAAAACTGTTTTCCAATCATTCAGATTTATCTTCCTTATTAGCATACCTAATGTTTATGGAGAAATTATATAAAATATATAAAAAATTATATGTAAAATTCTATAATAAAATCATATGTAATAACCCTGTGTATGTATATAAGCATACATATCCCTTTTCTAAATATTTTCTTTATATCAAATTATTAAATCCTTACCATTTCATATAATTGAGTCTATGTTTATTCCCATTATACATATAAAAAAGCTGGAATACAGGAAAGTTTAATTTAAGCTGCTCTAGGTCACATAGCATTCTGCTTTCTGTATGTCGTGTGTACGAAATGAGCAATATGAACATGTGTTTTCTTTAAAATATATTTATTTATTCACCATGTTTTAAAAGCAGTCACTCTGTGCCAAACACTGCTCTACGTGGCTGCTGGGGTGGAGAGTGAAAATAAGGAAAGCTCAGACGTGGCTGTGTGCAAAAACAACCACAGAGCCACGACTGCGGAGTGCAGAGGTGAAGCCCTTTGGTTCTGCAGCCAGCCTGTCTGGAGCTCAGCCAAGTCTTGGCTGAGATGCTTCCTACCTGTGGGATCTCCGGCAGGTAACTTAGTTTCTCTTTGTGCCTCAGTCTCCTCACCTGTACAATGGGGATGATTACAGCACTACCACTAAGGACCGTGCTAAGCGTTGAGTGAATCAACATACTTAGGCATCCTGAGTAGCCCTAGGCCTACTGCCAGGTTATTTGTCCCCTGCCGTTTACCTCCTGCTTTTAGGAAGAAGGGGGTCAAAAAGCCCTTCTTGCACTTGTGCTTCATGTGCCAGCACCTCAAAATAATCCTTTTGTCAACGTGGTGTATTTTGGGGTGCCATATTTGGCACCCTTCAATGCCATCATGGGGATTTTCCCTAAGAAGTGACATTATATTTCTAACAAAAATGTCAAAAGGTTTACTGCCTGTGTTTTCTGCTAGGAGTTTCATGGTTTTGAGTCTTACGTTTAGGTCTTTAATCCACTTTGAGTTTATTCTTGTTTATGATGTAAGAAGGTGGTCTAGTTTCATTTGTTTATATGTATCTGTCCAATTGTCCCAACACCTTTTCTGGACTAGGAGGAGGGTTGGGGAACTGGATGAAAAAGGTAAAGGGATTAAGAAGTACAGATTGGTAGTCACAAAATAGTCACAGAGATGTAGAGTCCAGCATAGGTGAATAGTCAATACCGTGCTGTACCAATGGTGCTAGGTGGGTGCTGAAAATATCCGGGGGAACATTTTGTAAAACATATGATTGTCTAACCATTCTGCTGTACACCTGGGGCTAATGCAAAATAACAGTCAATGTGGACTGTAATTAAAAAATAAAATGAAAAAACAGAAGTAA